>KK500189.1:0-15110 GCA_000688715.1 Glossina pallidipes | reverse complement strand
ATATATATATATATATATATATATATATATATATATAAATTTACGATATTCATTATTAGCCTTACAAGATATACTTAAAAATACTTGGTGCTAGGTACGTGCACCGGCCCCTAAATTTCATTTTTACGAAGAAAATTGATCCATAGAAGCAATTTGGTATAAAAACTAACGGTAGAAAATGGACTTACATAGGTTTTGTTTTTTAGATCCCGCCATATATAGAGGTTCCTTCCATGAAAACTAAGCTCTTATATGGCGACAAGTGTCATATGTAAGCAGTTGAGACTTGAAGACAATTGAAAATTAAAGTGAGTTTTCTTTGCTAAATTTGGGTCACGTTGCTGACGTTTGAGGAATTTCACGAAAACTATAAAAATAATTTGTATTTTTTGATATTTTATCACGAAAGTGAATGAAGTGGTGTAGGGTACTTAATCGTCCTTAATGTTCGACTGTAATGGTTTCAGGTCTTGCTTTTGCTCGTTCCCGAGACTTTAATGCTTTTACAATTTGCATCAAACTCTAAAAGGTACTTCGATGAAATTTCTTAGTATTTGTTCTTTATTATAAAAATTTCTCGGCTTTATAAAGATTTTTATTTTAAATACCATACCCTACGCAAGAAAACAACACAGCGTCTAAGCATGTTTTCATTAACTTTAAGGTAATCACCGAGGGAGAAAACTTGACTTAACTTGAAATTTTTCGAAAGCATTTGCAAGTGCCATGAACTTGACAACAGGAACGAATTATGATTTGTATGTTATACGGACAAACTCTCAGATCTTCGCTCGCTCACTATTTTTGCCTTTTGCTTAATAATAGCAAATGAAATGCAAAAGGGAATTTGATCGGTATCGATCATTGCCCATTATTCTGGTAGGCAGAAAATGGTCGACAAACCACATCTAGTAGTGTACGTCGACGTCACACAAATTTCTATTTCTAAAAAATCCTTACCGAATATCAAAGATGCGCGCGTGTTTTTAAAACAACAATTTACGTAATTTTTTTAAAAAAGCTTCACGCTTTATACAGCTTCCGATGCTTCCGGTGTTTCTTTCTACTTATTTCTGAAAAGCACGCCTTACGATAGATATAAAAATTGGGCAGAGAATGTTTTATTGTTTAATTTCAGTACTTACAGTACTTTTTGTCTATTTACTAGCATGTTATCCTATTATCCACATTTGTCGATGTCGATTACGATTTTGCGCTAATGTTTTTTCTCTTATGATTGATTTTTTCGGTTCCACTTTTCGATTTTATTTGGTCAAGCAATCAACCTAAATCTCTGCACACCTGCAATAAGAACGGTTGCAAGTAAAGTTTATATACAATATATATAATAATATTTTCCCTGCAACGGCAAGGACAAAGAAGAGTACATGAAGCATAGGTGTCCGGATGCAAGAACAACAGCAAAGAAAATAATCTGTATTCGATAGGTTTTAAAAGGTATTCTCACTAAAATTTTGAATTTTTCAAACTTTGTAGATGCCTCTGAGTTGGTTTCGATTAACTGAAGGCCGAGTCTTTCGAAGGGAACTTTAATGCGCAATAAAGTAAATAGCAATAAAATTAAAATTGAATTGAAGTAAAAACTAACGTCGACACTTACCTTCTTTTGTACGTGAAATGCTAAATTGCAAGGCGCAGATTTCTTGGTTTTCCTCTTATCAACTCGCAAAAAATTATTGTGTTCGCTCTAAATCTTATGTTTGATACTCACCACTGTGGTGACTCACCACTCGGGGCTCGTTTTGATCTTACACTTTAGGTTAAGATTAGGTTAAGATTAGCTGAACAGTAGGTTACGTAGACTAAAATGGCGGGAAAGGGATCTTTGATCTCATTCGAACATCAAACATATGGCTCCGAATGAGATCAGATAATCAGGTGGTAACGTCGCCGATTCGAGCAAATTTGTGAATGATCGACTTCTGCTTTGTCTTTCTTCTGGCTTGGACTTTCGACCTGAGCAGACTTGCGCTGTATTCCATCCGTGGGCAACCGCATATTTAATGGATATAGATAAGTAATATGAAGAGTGTGGACAAAGTATGTAGGACGTTAGAATATAAATGATGAATGGTAATAATAAATAAGAGTGAGTATTATTGATCGCGGTGTCGTTGATAGGAAATGAGAAACAGAACATAAGGGGGATCTAAATTCTAATATTAATTCATTTAGGAGTACGGAGATCAACGTCTGAACAAAGAAATTTTCTTGTAAGGACCCTAGTATACCCACTAAGTGCACTTAACCTGGCTTAAGCAGACGTATTTTTATGTCCTTACACCACTTTAACCGATCTATATAAACTATTGAGGGATTTGCTTAGTTTTTTATAATTGCACGATTATTCCTCAATTTGAACCGTACTTCGTGACAATTTCTACATTTTGTATCCAATCGGGGCAACGAGCCCAAACGACCGAGTTTTGTGTGTCTGTCGCATTCACTTTCAAATGTGACTATCAGTCTGTCAGATATAAAGCTGGGATTTTTATAATAATAGATAGACATATTCACAATGGATAGCAGTGAGGCCTGAAGGTATTGAGTAGTGGGTGTAATAACCTAAAGCGGTTTTCTTTTCATTAGTCAATTATCCTTACATATCCTTACATAAATCCACACTACTAATGGGAAGAAACATAGACGCGTTAGCCAAGTTAATACACCAGCCATCAGGCTTAAGCCAATGACATCCAAAAAACCAATTAGCGTGAAAACGATGAAGAATGCTCCAAAAACGACCAAATCGGTTGGAATAGTTCTGGCAACATTCTTGCTTTCATTTTGTTGTTTGCAATTCTCAAAGATGTCGTGGATGTCTTTTTCTAATCGTTGATCAAATGTCTCTGTCAATTTTGCGCTGCCCATTTTTGATTTTGAACGGAACTAGAATGTATCATAGAAGACGCTTTAAAATTCTTCCGGGAAGTAACGTCACTTAATCGGCAATTACCTGGCAAAGACACTTTTCTTTTAAAAACAAGTGCTTCGATTCTAATTCGTCAGATCTCAAGTAATGTGGACTAGCAGCGCAAAACATTTTCATTAGTTCGCGATACTCGTTTTTTGCGGTGTTTGCTGCCGTCAAATGAGAAACTTCAGCAGTGACCTACGGAAATAGAAAGTCAATCGATCAATATGCTGAGAAGAACTAATTTTTTTGAATGAAATTACATTTAGAATACCTTCCGGTTTAGGTAACTCGTTTTGGTTTAGAACTACTAAGTATGATTGAAAATATTCTACTAAGTCCATGGCTCGAATCTTTTGACCGTAGATTTGTTTAACTAACAAATTATTAGGGTCCATCAACAAAGAAACGAAAACTTTAACTTCTTCTTTAAATTTCATGCTAATATCTTTGAGGGAACCATTGAATTCGGGATCTAAAATATTTAAACCCGGATGCGGCATTAAAAAACAAGATATCTCTTTGAAACACGGCAAGATATGATTCTTGATTGATTGCAATTCAAAATCTTCTTTATCGCACCATTTTAAACGTCTACTCAAAATTACTTTATCACCGACCTCTCCCCAATCGGCATCGTCCGGCTCACTCCAATCGCGTACTAAAAATTGCAAACGTTGACAAGGTTTTGATCCAGTGCTGTTTAAGGCCAGTCGACCAAACTCGGCGAACCATTGCAAATATTGTAAATCGTTTTCCCACAAGTTTTGCGACAAATTGTATATTTGCACTGAGGATAGAATGGTACTGAGTGCCAATATGGTCGCGGATTCGTGTGATAAATTCTTGCAATTATTGCAATTTCTGATACCTTGCGTGTCGAGAAAGATGACAGCGACTTTATCACCATTTGGAATGTCTAAGCAAAACACATCCGACCACATGTGAATGCCATTCGTGTGCGGAGCATAGGCATGGTTGTCCTCTTCTTTGCCGTTGCACCAAGAAAACCCCGTTAAAGATTGATCTTCGTCGCTGAGCCAATGATCTGTTTCGTCACCGGCACACTGTCAATAAGATGATAAGACAATTTCGTCCTATAACCACACTTTTATGATTACCTTCGCATACATATAACGCAGAAAAAAGTTTAATAAAAAACTTTTTCCTTCACGAGAACTGCCAACTATTGAGACCACGCACACGTATCGATCTTTAATATCCTCGCGCATCAATAATTTTTCAAGTTGTTGCTTATCCAAGACAAACGTATTATCTTCTAATTTGGTGATTATTTGTAATGCCTTTCCGACCATTGTTTTAAGCTACGTTTCAAATTTTGGGCTTAACTTCACTTATGATTTGAATTTTTTTTCTGTCTTTTACTGAACTTAGTCGCAAAAGCCTCTGCCAAAATGCCCTCATTACTTTCTAGATGTTTTGCATTTTTGCATTTCGCAGAAATTCCCCCTGATAACAATATCTCGTCCTTCACTATTATCCCAAATTCTGACTATTTCTGTCAAAAATTATACTCTGTCGTGCTCTCCCTTTCCTATATAGATAGCCAATTGAGGAATTTTTGAAATTAAAAAAAAAAATACTTACGTTAACAGAGGTGATAATTTTTAAGAAATTGTACTTTCTAGAAGACGATTGCAACCGAACCTTTTTCTAATACAAAAACAAAAAGGTGTGCCTCGGAGATCGATCATTGGTTCTTTGTTCTTGATATGCGCGTATGTGAACGATTTCTCTAATATGTTTAGTCTAGGGTCAGATTTTACTTCCAGGGAATATTGATAATGTCGCAGAATATCATGTTAAAATTGACTATCATTTGGATCGCATGTCTGGATGGATGGGTGGGAATGAACTTGAGGTGAATTGGTACGCGACAATTTGTCGTCACCCGAATATATATCTAAACCTTGCTCTAAGAGTAAATGATGCCAATGTTCAAATCGTAAACAACTTCAAAGGCCTAGGGGCTTTTTCTTACTTCTTCTTCCTTCTTCCTTTCGATTCTAAGCCAATTTCTTACTTAGAAAGTTTGATTCCTTGAATGTGAAAGCTTTAATTATGCCACTTATACTTTATGCCGTAGAAGTTTATAAGAAGAAATTAAGACTATAGATATTCATCATGAGGCGATATGACCATATCTCAGCTTATGTTCTACGGTTTCTAGGTTGTTACACTTCTGCTTAGCCTTTACAACATTTCAGACAGTTCGCAATAATCATTTATTGATTCCTCGAGTTACGTGATCTTTTGCGAAATTCTTGCTTCAGTTGCTCTTATCTCACTTACAAACGTAAGCTTTTGACTACCGCCGCCAATAATGATATTAGCCAGTTAGCTAATATTCGGATGAAAAGGTGGGTGTGGTGTGAGCTATTTCCTTGCCTACTAGCGAATTGCCTTCTTTTTTCTTTTTTGTTTTTTATTTTTTTCGTTATCATCAATTTTCTCTTCTATTCTTTTAGATTATTTAAGAACATTTTGTACTATTGTACGCTATCATTGCACCCATGGTAGACATTGTAGTCTATTAAAATAGTCCTTAACGCAGTGGTTTCCAACCTTTTTGCACCGGCGCCACCCTTTTTAAAAAAAAATTAATGCGCCCCCCCTTAAAAAACAAATTGTTGAAAGCGAGATATTTCGATTCGAAGAAGAGTATGAATTGGATGTTTTAGCATTTATACACCAAAAATCCGCGGCGAGGATTGTGGATTACGTATACTGCTGATTCATTTTTTTGACGCCGATTTGACTTTTTTGGTTTGTATTTGAAGATGATATTTTGGAAACAGCTACATGCCCCCCTTGGAACAGTATCGCGCCCCACAGGTTGGAAACCACTGCCTTAATGGCTTTAATTACTAAAAGGAAAAAATTAACTAAATGAACACAAAAAAAAGAATTTTTTTTTCTCCATAATATTGTGTAGGTTCGGCCATTTTTAACTATTTTTATGCAGATACTGTAGGATCATTTTTAGAATGTGGGTAGCAATTTTTATCATTATATCTATTGTAGAATATGAGCAGCGAGGAAAAAGTTAATTTTTCGACTTTTTAAAACACAGCTCTTCTCAGTTTAAGTTGCACTGTCGGCGGATCCGCTGGTCCATTCAGCTCGTTTTCAATGCCAAACTGCCTGCGAGAACCTGTCATGTTTTCGTTACATTTGATATCTTAATTTTTGCGCTCCTAAGAATATCGCTCAAGAATATATATATATAACGTCTTTCTTTACGTTGCAGACATTTCAGTAAAAAAATAAAATTCCAATATTCTATAATATTGAGTGGGCGTGACCGATTGGCAGCTACTACAGGGTTGTTTATAGAAGGTATGGGCAAACCTTTATAATTTTATTCGTTATATTCTTCAAACAGCGAAATGTTTCATAAATAAAAATATTTAAAAAAAAAACGAAAAAATAAGAAGCGATTAAAAGATGCAAAGCCGTCCTCTTGCATGACAACGCTCCGCCATAGTTCAAATGGGAAACTCTGCTGCACCCAGCATACTCACCACACATCTCGCCTTCTAAATAACACTTATTCTGATCGATGCGGCATTGCTTGACTGGCACGCGGTTTCGAAATGCTAAAGAAGCGCGAAAATGGGTCAATGATTGGATCACTGTCAAACCAAAATCGCAGACAGCTTCTAAGACATCTACACATCAGAGATTTAGATCTTTGCTAAAAAAGAGGCCAAGAGAACTAGAACATCATAGTCGGGCGAGGGCGGCCATTAGATATCCTACACCATTTTGCCTGATACGCTCGCTCAATACACCAAAAATTAGGCTCTATTTTTGTGTAGAGACTTACCTTTCGTGCTTAAAACGTCAACCGACATGATCTAAATTTAGCACATAGTTACTACTATTTACCACTATATTGACTACTATTTTTCAATTGTTTCCTTTATAAAAAACTACAAACTACTATGAAATAATGATCCTTAACTTCTTTTGCTATATAGGTTTTACTCTTGATGAGAACCCTTATAACGAATGACGTCTAAAAATTAATGCATTTGGTTCAAATTTGTTTTACTTAATAGTTACGTCAAATTAAATTCCGAAGAGGGAAAGACGAACATTCAATCGTTGTTAGGAAATATTCAAATCATGAGTGATAGAGAAAAGTGCAAAAAAATTTTGAAAGTTCATCTCATCAATATAAACTTTAGTATCTCCAATGGTCTAAATAAATCTATGGGTATGTGTCTTAAAAGAAGAGAAGGAGAGAGCAAACATTGGGAGGAACGCAAACAAATTGAAGCGGTTTTCCACCCAAGATACACGAAAAAGTTTCGTGATATGAAGATTGTTTAGAAAAAGATAGATGGTTCCAAAGCGACGATTAAAGCTAACAAATGCCACTCACACAGATTCTCCAGTGCGGGCTTCTGGTTACGAAAATGTAACAAAATAGATTTTACATCTTGTCATAGGAGGAAAGAAAATAATGTTGAATTGTCGTTCAATGTGTTTTATGTATTAAGCGTCATTTTTATTTTCTTCCTTTGTTAGCTTATTAGCAAAACTTTCCATGATTTTATTGATGTTTATTATTAGCTGCCGCACTTACACCTGTAATAAAAAGTAAATGACTTTCTCTACATCATCCGAACGGCGAAAAAAATCACTTACTAATCAAGCATAAAGCTGCAACTCCAACAGGAGAAAATTAACACAAAAAAGCTCCGAATGAGAGAGGGGGGCTAGAAGGGCTTTAAAAGTATTAACATCAAAATTGTGTATAAAACTTATTTTTAACGTACATTTTACCTTCAAATAAAGTGAATCGCTTATGAAAAAGGGGATTAAAATTGTAAAGATGTATGATTTAACGTTTACCTTATCTCACAAATTGCTTGCCAAACTATTAGTTGCTCTGCAAAATTGTGCAAATTTCTTGATTGTCCTATAAAAAACAAAAAAGGAAATATTATTATTATTATTATTAACTTAGCTAGAGAACGAATTCTAAGACACAAGCGCTAACGTCTAAGTTTGCTTTCGTTAGCTCAACATGAGTTTTAAAATCGTCTGCTAAACAGGAAATATGAAAATGGAATAATAATTTAATAAGAAAAATTGAAAAATTACACTGAGTTTGCATATTAATCTGAGTTTGTTTGTCTTTAAGTAAAAAATTCCATACAGCAGGATGAAGCATGTGCCGTAGAAACATACACAAAATAAAAATGTTGCGCAAAACAATGGTGCGACATCATTATTTTATATATACATATATATATATATATATACACATTTATATATATATATATATATATACACATTTATATATATATATATATATATACATCTATATATATATATGTGCATTAATTAATTAATTTCATTTTCTAAGGCTATCGAGTTTATTGAAAACTCTCTCGTACTTGAAATTTGACCCCACGACCCGTGATTGTCGAGAGTCTTTGGAAATCATTATAATGCATTGGTTGCAACTCTGCGCATTAACATATCACAATTGGGCAAATATTTTATGGAATATGATCTAAATCGTTTGCGATCAGAGTTGATTTTAAAAAACACATTATTGGTCTTCTGTTTTGATTTTGTCTTTTTCTCTATTCTCTACAATGTTCTTCAACATGATCTTTCAAAGAGAAGTGTAATGATCAGGTCTGGTAGCAGACATTAGACACAAATTTTAATGACTAAGTCTGGTAGCAGCCGTTAACCAAAAAATTTAATAATCAGATCTTGTTAGTGTAAAAGTTTGATATGAATTAGCGCGTTTTTTTTCTAGTATTGGTGCGTTTGTAGGCATGTTCAAATTTGAACTGGGACTTTAGTTCTCATAATGGTTTGTACCAACTGTCAGATCAAAAATATATTGTCTTTTCCTTCTTCTTCTTCTTCTTCTTGGCTGTTATGGGCACATCGTGACGATATTTCAACTTGACTTACGACCATTATGTAACAACACATATGCTGAATTTTAACGTTTTATCTCAATCTTCATGACCGCGGGGGCTTGTTAATAAGTGATTTCATATACACGACCGGAAAGAGAATCGAAAACCTTACACCACCTAAAAGTATGTTTTATGCTATGAATTTTGATTCTCCGAACTTAATGTGTCGTCATCCTTCTTCGAAGATAGTTATAGAAAGCAATAAAGTGATTTTCTGTTCAATTACCTTTGCATAAATCCACAATCCCAACGGGAATAGAGACACACGTGTCAACCAAATTAATAGATCAGCAAATACCCGTAACCCAATTACACTAAAGATACCAATTAATGTGAAGACGATAAGGAAAGCGGCAGGAATGAGAAGAACTGCTGGAACGGCTGTAAAAACACTTCTGACGTCATTTTCCTTTTTACAACCCTCGAAGATTTTATTGATGTCTTCCTCTAATTGCACTATGAATTTCTCAGTTAATTCCTCGTCGCCCATTTTCGATTTAGAACGGAACTATGATGTGCCAGGGGACATGTTTTTAATTAAATAGTCTTCCGCGGCTTAAAGTCATTCTGGCGGCAATTACCTGACAAAGACACTTTTCTTTCAAGAACAAATGTTTGGATTCCAACTCGTCGGTGCTTAAGCAATTTCGGCTAGCGTTGCAAAACATTTCCATTAGCTCGTGATACTCCATTTTCGCCGCGTATGCTGCCGTCAAAAGATTGACTTCAGCTGTAACCTGCGAAAATAGGAAACAATATTTTTTTTTTTGAAGACACTATTAAGAGCTATTTTATGACATTAACTGACATTTAGAACACTTTTCGTTTTAGGTAACTCTTTTCTATTAAAAACCACTACGTACGATCGAATATAGTGAACTAATTCCTTCGCTTGAACCTTTTGTCCACAGATTCGTTTAACTATTAAATTGTGAGGTTCCAGCAGTAAAGGTGCGAGAACCTTTAATTCATGTTTGAATTCCCTACTAATATCCTTAAGACAACCATTAAATTTGGGATTTGCAAAAACGTTGAGGCCAGGATGCGGCATTAAAAAGCAAGATATATCTTTGAAACAAGATGAGATATGATATTTAGCTGATTGCGTTTCAAAATTCTGCGTATCGCACTCTTTTAAGCGTCTATTTAAAATGATTTTGCCGCCTTTCTCTCCGCATGGGGCATCATTCAATTTACTCCAGTCGCGTATCAAAAACTGTAGATGTTGACATGGTTTCGATCCGGTATCAGCCAGCGCAAGCCGACCAAATTCGGCAAACCATTGCAGATATTGTAAATCGTTCTCCCATAAGTTTTGCGACAAATTGAATATTTGCACTGAAGATATCATTGCACTGAGTGCTAATATGGTTGTACACTCTCGCGATAGCTTCTTGCAATTCTTAAGGCCTTGTGTGTCCAAGAAAATGACTGCGACTTTATCACCGTTCGGAATATCTACACAAAATATGTCTGACCATATGAGAATACCGCTTGTGTGAGGCTCGTAAGCATGCGAGTCATGTTTTTGGCAACTGCACCAAGAAAAACCCGTTAACGGCAAATTTTCGTCGCCAAACCAATCATCTATTTCGTGACCAGCATACTGCTAACAACAAAATGTGGTAACTGGTTTAAGGTATTCATAATAATGCGCTTACCTTTGCATACATATAACGTAGAAAGAAATTTAACAAAAAACTTTTCCCTTCACGAGAACCACCAGCAATTGACACCACACACACGTATCGATCTTTAATATCTTCGCGCATCAGCAGCTTTTCGAGTTGCTTTCCATTTAAGACAAACGTATTATCGTCTAATTTGGTGATGATTTGTAATGCTTTTCCGACCATTGCTTTACGTAACTTTTTAAATTTTTCTGCTTAACCTCACTTAAGAATTTATATTTTTCTTTTTATTGTTACTTGTCTGTATTGAACTGATTTACATAAACCTCTGCCAAAATGCTGTTTCGCTCTAATTAGTTATTGCTTTCTAGAAATTTTGCATTCTCCGAATTTGTTTTAGGTCTAATGTGAAGAAATAGTAATTGTTATGAATGCCGGAAAAATGTTAGAATATTTTTGAAATGCTTCTGAAATTAAAATCAAGTAAGAAAATTAATTTTGGGCGGGACCGAATCTTTTATACCCATCATTGTTCTCATAAAACGGACAAAGAAAAGAATGAAATTCTCGTACTCTATATATAATGGAGAGTGGGCGCAGTTGATTTCTTCTATTTTGTATTCGTAGAGGCATGTGAGCGTTGTAGGCATTTCCTTTAAACAGTTGTGGTCAATTCCGAATACTTTTGCAAATTTGTAGGCGATATCTTCATTTTCCATTCCAAATGCATTCCAAATTTGAAACTGCCCATGAAATTAAATACTTTAAAGGGTTTTTGAAGCTTGTTGGCATTGGTCGTTATAAAGGAGTTGAAAAAACAACAAAATTTTGATAAATCATAATACTGGCCAGGCGTGGTCATATTTTTCCATTTTTGTACAGGTACTGCAGCGTCATCCATAGAATATGCGGTCAAACTTTTGGAAGACGGACAGACGGACATGCTTAAATCGATTTAGAATTTGATAATGATATATATATCGAATATATATATATATTATGAGGACCCAAAGGCGTCCCTCGTTGTGGGCTCAGGGATTCTCCGTCTCTGGAGAGGGGAAGGGAGTGCTAATTTAAGATAAAATAGGAATAGGTTAAGATAGCGATAGGGATAGACTAAGATAGAAATAACATAGGTTAAGAAGAGATTAAGGTACAAATAGGAATAGAATAAAATAGATTAAGGTAGCAGTAGGGATAGACTTAGACAGCAATAGGGATAGGTTAAGCTTAGAGTAGAAGTCAGTCGCGTGTGACACGTCCTCGGGACTTGAAGTTGGGCTCTCGAGCCGAGAGGTCGACGAGTCTTTTTTGTTTCATTTCATTGCATTTTGTTTCATTTAACGTTGAAGGCATAAAAATATCAACGCTTGTTATATCGACTATATTGTTAGCAATTCGCTAAACGTAACCATAATAACTGCGAATAGTAAGAGAACGAGCAAGTCCCTGTAAAAAATAGAAATTTCTTGTGTTTTCCTTCCCTGAGCCGCTGAGCTGCCCCAGCCTATGGAAAAGGGCCGCAACGGTCATCACAACACATAGCGAGAGTAAAGCATATAACGGCAACGAAACCATTTCATTTGGGTTTTATGCTGCTGCATGGCATTCCGAACTATTGCTGCTCGTTGCTAATTTAATAAACACCAATATTTGGACATAAGACACATGATATCAAAAACATATAAGTAATTTCGCACAACGTTTATGAAGTCCAAGGCATAAAATTGACAATCTTTTAGTTTGGGAGGTAGGCGCTTAATACGCGACTCAATGATTTGAATGCTGGCTAACACTCACCCGACTAAGAGTAGCTAAAGTTGGTAGGAGTAATGATTCGACTGCGTGCCGCATGAAATTGGTTACCGTTTCCGTTCTTCATTCAAAATTTGAATAGATCGGAGAGCAAAACGCGAATTGCTTATGCAACAAATTTTTTCTTTTTTTATCTTACACATTAGAAATCTTAAGTGCCCCAAGCAAAATTTATGTTTCACCTTTCACTTCTTAGTCAAATTTCATTTCTCGTATTTTCATTAAACGCTGTTTGGTGTTTATTTTTATCGGAATATTGTTAACATGTGGGATGGATACTTTTTCATCGGGCAACCGTCACTTGCTGAATTCCTGAGACCTCTATTACGTACAGAATTTCCGAGATATATCGTCCGATTACGCTTTTCCGCGTGCGGAGGTATCAAGCACATCGAGTGGCGCCTCCTAACTTAAAGGTAGTTATTAAGGCGAACTTCGATTATATTTTGATGAAAAACCATTGCATCTGAGCATATTTCGTTTTCTGTGCGCTAAAAAAAGTCAAAAAACCCTGAACTTCTGAATTTTCGAAGAGATATACGACGAAGAGAATTGTGTAAGTGAAAATGTTCGTTGAAAGTGGTTCGCATTCATTTATTTTAACTTTTCAAATTCTTTTTTTTCTGCTTGGTAAACCCTTATTGATTTTCATCAGATGAACACGCCTCACTCGAACATAGATATTTGCCGAGACCCAAAAAGATCGGAGTAAATCTTTAAATTTTTTAAGCAATATTTCAATATTGTTTAATCAATATTTTCAATACATTTCTAAATATTTTATGTTGCAATTTTTGTTTTTTTTTTACTTTTACTACGACTTCATGCAAGCGCTCATGCGAAATAAATTTTCAAGGCCATTACTGATTATATTGATAATATTTGGAAGAACACTATGCTTGGGTTTCGAAATAAACGATTGCAATGCTGCTAAATTATTGCACTGCGCATTGATTAGCGGGAATAGCGGAACAGACTTCATTGTGCGGTTATGCCGTCTGGTAAAGTCACAGCCATGATCTCGAAACTTTGCCCGGGAAAGCATATTTAGCCCCAAGATGCTTGTTATTAAATCTACTTGATTCGAAACTGGAATGGATTCGACTAATGGCTCCGCACAAAGTTGCCTAAAATCTTAGAATTTTCTCCTTTATTCTAAATTATCCTCACTAAAAAAATCCTCACAATTATAAAAAATTTTGTTTGCAGCTTTAGCTTAGATCTTAAATTTTTCTGCACAAATTCTCGTTTTCAAGTTCATCAAAATGTTTTCAAGAGTTTTGTTCCTTGCGACCTTGTGTAGTAAGCTTGGTTTTCAATTCAATTTTTCTAATGCAGCCTGTAAGCTTATTTCTTGGTACCTTCGTGATAGATCGCAACCTGTGGATCTCAAGGAAACCAAATCTAGTTGACTGCCTTTGTTTGCTAGCGTCCAGTTTCATTTATGGATAGAATCTGACGTGTGCAAGGTTCCTCTGTATGCGGATAACGTGTTTTTATTGTTGAATGTTGATCGCCCTTGAGCGACGGCTGTCTGGGACGCGTGTCGATGTGGACCTCTGAAAATCAGCTTAGTTCTTAAGTCCTCCTCAAAACACGAGTACATTTAGTTCTGTTTCCAGTTTTTCCCCTGACTTGAGGTTTCACCTACGCGGTGCTGAAAGTGAATACGTTTGATGTCATAAATGTTTGGTTGCCATGATTGGCAATGATCTTCGTTTTGGGAAGCATTTGGAGATTTGGAATACTCTAAGAATGATCTGTGCTACGATTGGGTAGGTACCTCTGCACGTCAGCAGGAAATTGACCCGTGCTCTTTTTAAGCCGCAGATTGTACATTGTCTTGAGTTTGTTTCTGCCTCTTCTAAAGCGGCGTAGGTTGCCACCGTTGGCGAATGTAATTGTTAGATTTGTATGCAGTAACAAGTGGAGGCACCATATCTCGCTGCATTTCCGAATTATTCTTGATTGTTCTTTCGGTGACTACGGGAAATGTCGTGACTTGGTTATATTTCACACTGTGGTGATGAGTGGTGTTCACTTGGTTGGCTCCCGCTATACTCGGAATCCTCGGATTTACGTCATAAGGATTTATAGGCTGTATTTTAAGGATTCGTTTGTAATGAGAGTGGCTCGCTGCTGGAAATGCTTGCCATATGAACTTCTCACATTCTTCATCTTACTAGTTATGAATTATTTTCGCAGTCATAAATGATTATCACTTGAATATGCTGGAGGGTTATCTGGAGAAAGGTTAATGTGGGCGGAGACTTGCCATAAGCTTCTATTTTCTATTATCCCTTGCATTATTGGCTGTGCAGCTGATACAGCTGATGTGGCTAGTGTATGACTACGTACTTCTATATGTATATTAATTACCGTAATTGTCTATCTACAGTATACGAAAATCGCTTTAGACTGTGTGGCTTGTGCCGTGTATTTGAATAAATAAATAAAATAAATAAATAATAGTTGCAAGCCCACATGGAATGATCGTACACAAATTGGTAATAGGTACTGAAAGGTTCGGCCAAAATCGAATATATGCGCCTTCTTATATCATTAGGTACGGAAAAAACTTTGTGGCGTTTTTCATAAAATTACAGTTTCCTTATATTTTAAATCAACCTTGTTAAAAAAAACATATGCATATTGCCCTAGCAATTAACATTTTGTAGTCCAAATATCTTGTTTTTTTTTGGATGGGAAATTAAACATTGAAGTTTTTTTCCTATAATTAACAATACACCCGAC
>KK500188.1:108605-165962 GCA_000688715.1 Glossina pallidipes | reverse complement strand
AAAATTTTAATTTTTATTTTATTTTTAGTTTTAATAAATATAATAAATATAAACTATGTCTCACGCTTCTCTTAAGCAAATGCTTGCTTGTAAGACCCAAACTCTAATCTTAGTAAGCGGAAAATTTAACTACAACGAAAAAAGTCAAATCCATGCATACAAAGCTATTCAGCTAGTCTTGGTAACGCAGCAAGCCAAATTTGCTTAAACGGCATACAGCGCACTTACTGCAGGTGCAGAAAGGATAGCATTTTATCAACTTAAAAATTGAAAACTTCGCAAACGTGCTTAAAAATTTTTACACACTTTCAGAACGGAGACTCAACTGACCCTGGCCTTCTCTTACAATTCAAACAAAACGAACACTCCCCCTAACAAAAATGAAAGAAATAAATAAAATAAATGGACAGCCTTTACAACTCATTGTAGCTACGACCAAAGCAAACTGTACCGCACTTGGGATTTGAACCCACGAACGCTGTCTTTGTAGTCGCCCCCTTGCACCTGCTCGGTAGTTAGGTAGAATAATCGATAATTAGTGTTTCGTCTATAGCATACTTCAAGAGCTCGAGAAAATAAAATAGATTAGCCCGCCGAGACATGAGGGGATCGGTGATGAAAATTGCCGAATAGAACTTTTATAAATTTTTGTGCTCGTAATTGTATGTGTATGTGTACTATTCTTACCAGTTATTAAAACCAGTTATTAAAAATATGAATTAAATGTTAAGTAAAATTAATTAAATAATTGTAAAGATAATGAGCAAGCAAAGAATTTTTTTGCAAGCTCCGTTCACTCAAATTGTGAAAACTGAGCCAAGAAATCTGCCCTCAAATGCGCTTTCTCGACCCTGGTGAAAAACATCAATTTAATACTGATTACAACACAATAAAATTATTTAGTTCATGATGGGTATTAATTTCGCAAATGAATGCAGCGACAATAAAAAGAATGAAGTTCAACCATAAACTACAAGATTTCATTTTAACCGTAATACATTAATCTGTCGCGAAGGTCTTCCCATGACTGCTTCATGTAAGCTTCTCTTTCCTCCTTATCAAAACGCAACTGCTATAATGTCTTACACACTTGACCCGATTACTCCAGATATTTTCATTGAAGAAATCACAACTTGCAAATTCAGACGTATGTTGAACTCAATTGGTTGTCCTTTTTGTTGAGACACCGTAGAAACAGTACAAAGATGGAAAATTCAACCCCAAGACGAAATTCTCTTCTTTTAAACTCATTATGCAATAAGAATGAATTGAATGCTTTATTTTTGACAACATTTTTTGATTCACCAAAATTAATTTTTTCAAAAAAACCCGCCTACTTGATTCACTACACATCTTGATTTACGTGCTCGGTAATGAATGAGCTGCCTTTGCTTAGCCATAGAGTTATTAATAATTTATTTTTTCTGTTACGTCTTCTTTCCTTTTTCTGGCGATTGTCCATACGTCCTGGTGCATATTTAAGTCCTTTTCCTAACATATTTATAGCCCCCGCTTGTACCTTCTTCCTTATATCCCTTACTTTTTTTTACCTGGATTTGTTGACCACGACCTGCTGCATACTTAACATGTTTGTAGGTCTACGTTTGTCTCTATAGTGTAGGTTAAGATACATTTTTTTTTTCCTTTATCAATGCGAAATTTTTATTTTAATTGCTTATAATTATAATGTGAAGAAGTTTTATTATAGCGTTCGGCAGTGTTTATTTTGCTCAATGGGTCTTTGTGTTCGATCATCGATATCTTCGCTCTAAGTTATCATAACCAGAGTCCACGTCATCACGTAGAGCAGTGCCTTAGTTTCGAAAGTCAATGTACAAATAACGGTATTAGAGAAGTGATGTAGGGAATTTATTATCGGCCGTGGCGGACTATAACTGGCCGATCTTTTCTTGGTTTCGTATTTTTTTCTACCATAATGTCTAAATAATCTGATGATCTAGCATCGTCATAAATAGTTTCTTTTCCAATGTGCAGAAGATGTGTGACTCGTTCCTCGGGAAAGGCGTCTTGTGTAGTTTTCTATCACATTTTGCTAATTCAAACATTCCCCATCAGCTTTTCAATTGAATTACTCCCAACTTTAGATTCGTGTTAGAGGTCGTATGTTTCAGTTTCTCATATGTCCTACGGATTCCTTTATCGCACTTACTTGGGTGTTTTCCTTCGATAAGTTCTCTCAATTGCAGTTTGTTGTCTGCATCCTGGAATACCGTTGTGCATTTTATGATCTTAAAGTTTTTACTGTTCGAGAAGAGTTTCTTGTACATATTTCTATACAGACTGTAATTGCCTTGACTTATGAACGATTGAAATGACTTTTGATTTTGATTTATTACTTTGGCTCAGTCCATTTCTTGGCAATGCAAAATCCTTCTCACGTTTTTGTACATTCCTTGTCTGGGCTCTTCTTGATTCACACGCAATTTACTTCACAACTATTTGATTCGTGCAGAAAATCAATAGCTGCTTACTCCCTAGGATCTCTAAATTAGTTTCTAATCGGCTGATATCTAATGTTCTTGGGACATTCGGGACAATACGTCACCGTTTCCGCTTTTTTTTCCCCATTTTGCATTTATAGCTAAATAATCAAACTCGGACAGCCCCAGTCACCATCTTTCTACCTGGGTTTATTTATTGAAAAAAGTCAATTCATGGATTTGCATATGTTTCAACGAGGAAGTTCCTTCCAAAGAGGTTGGACCGAGAATATTCAGTAACCTACCTGATTAGTAGATGCTGTAATTGATTTCGAGCTCTTGCGGTTTAATTGCTAGCATCTGCTCGTGCTGTGCACTGTTGCATCCCGGAATTGAGTTTACAATTTTCTTCATACGTACATACTTATAGCCATAAGAAAATTAAAATTCTTTTACTTGCAGGGCAATTTTTTAAGGGATGGAACCCGGAGCACCATTCATGTGCCATTAGATTGTATTGAAACGTCAGCTAAGAAATATTAGAACATTTTAACAACCAGTAAGACACGTTTGTTATAGATCGCGAATGCGTATTCGACGATGGCCCTAATTCCGTAAGTTATACTGAAGTTTTATTATCTAAACCAAGTTATTGATATTTATTAATTCTTAATAATTTAAAATTATTTATTATTTTTTTTATCATAAATTTGCTTTTATTTGCTAAATTATAAAATTGAATTTAGAATAAGTTTGCTTTGTTTTGATCCTGCCTCGCGAGGCGAGTACACATACACTTACAAACATACAAATCTATAAAAACAAAATGGGCTCTGTAGGTGTTGACCACACCCGTCCGTACTAATTTTCTTATGGAACTTTGATACTACTACTACTATAATCCTTACATGTACTTTACGAAACGAAAATGAAACCAAGAAGGCTGGCTTTCAAATGTATGAATATGCAGTTAAAAACATGCCTGCATATATGTAGATATATATATATACGTATTGTTGAAGACGTTTCGCCCCTATTGCATTGGCTGCGGCAGCTCAGCGGCCGAGGGAAGGAAAACACAAGAAATTTCTAATTTTACAGGGACTTCTTTTTCATTTTATTCATTGATTATTATGGTTACATTTAGCGAATGGATAACAATATATTCGATATCTCTGAACGTTAATATTTTCTGCCGCCTCGACTCTTCGAGGTCTTAAACTCGACTCGCTCACTCGGAGTATAAAAGTAGACTGCCCAAACTAATTGTTCCCTACTCTATTCTTAACCTATACTTAAACTATCCTTATTCTATTGCTATTCTATCTTAACCTATTCCTATTCTATTCCTAGTCTTAATCTATTCCTATTCTATTCCTATTTTATTTTCATCTATTCTTAACCTACGTCATTTCCTATTTCACCTTAAATTAGTACTCTCTTCCTCTCTCCAGAGACGGAGAATCCGTGAGCCCAAAACGAGGAACGATTTTGGGTCCTCCACAGTATGTATTCGCGAACACAAGCTTTTTAGGTTGCTATCGTAGACTGTGCGGACATGAATGACGTTATGATGTTGAAGCGACTTTAAATTAGACAGATATGTAATAAAAATCAAGAAATGCATGTACATGTGGCCGCGTGCATGTGTATGCACATGAACAGTGATATGTGGTTGTTTATTTTAAGAGAAGAACAAAATTTCAGCAGTGATGATATCAGTGTTTATGATTAAAAGAACTCTTAATAATGTTTGTACTTTAAAGTTGAGTGGATTCTATTTTCACTTTAGCTATAAGGAACGTTCAAACTGTGCGTTCATCCCTTCATTTTTGCAAATCGAAGAACATGACTAGAATCATTCCATTGTCACATAGACAATAAAATTTATTCAAAATTTTAAAATTCAACAAATTGTGGACAAATGTTAATAAATTTACTGTTTATATTCATTTGAATTGTTTACGTCAGTTGAATTTTTTTAACCCCAGCGTATTTCAGCGATATCTTTCGTTGATAACATGCAGTTTCACTGAGTTTGGTATTTGCTTAGTAATACTAGAATGTTAGTACCGGCAATGCTATTTAAAGTTTATTAAAGTAATTGAAACATTCATTTATTAAACCGTGTCCGTTCACCGGCGCGTGTTTTGCGCCTTTGAAATTCCTTGTCTTGCTAAAATTTCTCTAACATCTGGTAATTTGAAGCGTATTCTTTGCATAAGAATTATTGCAATTGGCGTAACTAAACCACGGTACTCAAACACAGTAACTTCAGAAAAAGTGAAAAAAATGTTTTATCATCTGGTGGGTGGGGAAACGTAAGATTCTCCACAAATGTGTAAAACATATATTTTTTAAATTTTGTTTCTTTCTATTCCTCGCTCTTCCTCACTTTTTCTCCCTTTCTTTCTTTCTTCTTCCCTTTTTTCCTTTCTCGGCGTATTCGGCAATTTCGGGATAAATTTGGTAACAATTTTTATACATCGTACTCGTACATGATATCATCATTTCTTTATATAGCACAGAGAACATGTAAAATATTTATTCAATATTTCATAACATTTCCGTCACATTTCGTTTTCCAAAACAAACCTTTACTGAAAGTGTTAAACAAGTTGTAAACAGTTTTTTCTAAACAGTTATTAAATTTTATACTGGACGGAATATGAATTTCAGAGAGAAATACCTTCGGTAGCTTCCTGTAAAAGTTTATATTGATAAAAATGTTTTAATTAAAAAATATTTTTTTGAGTGGAGTTTGTTTGAAACACAAAAGACGTGCAAATTTCCATTAAGGACCGCTGTGCCAGAGTTGTTTTGCTATCGTTATTTAATATGTTTCGTATTACCAATTTTGGTCAAATATGTACCTTCGCTTCATAATGGCCCTCCTCTAGAAGTCTTGGTCCCTATTGACGAAAAATTCTAGTAATCGATTTTTACAATTTTTTCTTGATGCCACGTTCTTATCATTGTCTTGCAATGAAAAACATAACGATTGGTGCCTGTGTCGGACGTGGTAGATGCATCAAAACTTTCCAACCAAGCTCCAGGGGTTTATGGCAGGTTACTATGGACGTGTGTAGCCTGGCATTGTTCTGGCCAATCGTCAGCTTTAAACCATCCAGCTGTTAACAGCAGGGATCCGAATTTGGTGTTTGGTCTTATGACATATCCATACGATTCCTTTCCATTCCCACCAAATGCACAGCAGAACTTTCCTGGCCGCTAGTCTTGGTTTGGCCACAGTTTGGGCTGCTTGACCACGATCGTTTTCGCACAATGGTTTCGTATGTGACTCATTTCTCATCCCGTTAAGAAATGAGTTAATTTCATTCCATTTGGGCAAAACCTCGCAGATGGAGATTCCGCCCATAGGTACTCTTTGGTTCATTGGTGTGGGACCCGCACATCAAGCTCCACATGGTTTAAAACTATTTTATGCTCGATCTTTAGTGCCTGGGCCATTCTATGATTGCTAACATGCCGATTTTCAATCATTTCTGTGATTTTATCGACATTTTCGACGCCGGGCCTAGCTATGCTAGTTGCATCTTCAAAATCGAAAACGCTTGAACGCAGTCGACGTTGGAGTAGCTGGCTGTTGGAGTATCGGGACGACTACCACAGCCAAAGTTCCAGCCGCCTGCCTTGCATTTCACTTTTATCAAAGAAAAAATAAAAAATGTACCGAACTTTCTTTTGTTTGACTTCCGTTTTTAACACCCTATAAGTCACAACTGAATGGGCCAAACAAAAACAATAAAAACAATTTTTTCATTGCGATATGTCGCCTTTCCAACGGCATAAATCTACTTTGCGAGATATCGATCACTACAAACACCTACCGGGAAAATAATAGATTCCTTTTTCGTTAAGCCAACATTTTCTTTGAAATATTGCACGCTGCCTTTGCTAATATCATCTTTCGAAAGAACTTTTGGTTTTCTCTGTAATAAATAAGTGTTAAATACCAGGGAGTTGATATGAAATTATGCTTGGTCTTATTACAATTTGCTAAAATCACTTACTCCATGGAATATTTACTTATTATTTATTATTACGTATTTATTAATGTATTTATATATGAAGATGGCATATTCGGGGAGATGTTTGTGGTGATAGACCTGGACATGGTAAGGAAATTAATTTTTCTCATAGATTTTAATGGTCTTTTATAATACGTCAAAAATCTCTACTTAAGGAAATTTGTTAAAATTTTTCATAATTAATTTAGTGTCTTATATATATGGAGACGGCTTATTTGGCGGTGATAGACCATGTACTTGGTAACGTAATCAGATTTTTCTGGTAGGTTGCAGTATTTTTCAAGAAATATCAAAAATTTAGAAATGCGTATTGTCTCTGAAAATTATTATAACATAAAACGACTTGGGCATTCCATTCTTTCGGTATTTCTACCGTAATTTTGCATGAGATTCAGTAGCAATAACTTAGCTTTTTTGGTTTTATGATCGTAATTAGAGGCGTAGTTTCTTTTATGTGTACACGCTTGCTAATATTGTGTAATTTTAGTAGTTACTTTACATGTTTCTTTTTCATTTCGCGGTAAGCCGTAATTTAGCAAAGCCATTTTAGCGAAGACACTTTTACACACACTATTATTACGATTGATTTAGTCAAAGAAATAAATTCAAAGACTAAAGTTTTAAAGCTCTAGCAACTAGGACTATCGGTTTTAATGAATGCTCTACCGCGCTTGAGATTTGTACCCACGATCATTGAGTTACACTCGGACACCCAAGCGGATTTTCCGATTATTTAAAAAAACCTTTCTCCACTTAGATAAACATTAATTCCCACTCTCTTGCATGTTAGAGAAGTTTGATGAGTGCAATTACTATTTAGTTTGTCATTAATTGAAAATAATTGCTTTAAGGGTGAACTCACACATCAAACAACTCTAGATAGCGTACTGAGCACTTGAAGACAAAAGAAAAGGTAACGTTGAAAATAAATTTTGTTGAAACAAAAAAAAAAACTAAATCTTCACATCGAGTTCAATAATACTGAAAACACAAACTAATTTTGTATTTATTTACGAATGCCTTGATAAGACGACTACCTTTAGAGATGGAATCTTCAGATTGTAATGAAAATGTGCGAGAAATGTACTACTCCAAGCATTAATGTTTTGCTGTAGGGTAGGAGTGAGTGGCTATAGTGAGTATACTGTGTACTCAGCTTTGTATTTGCGTAGCGATACGTAAATGTTCCCACAATCCAGCAGACAAAAAAGCGTCATGTCATAAGAACATAAGAAATATACACGAAAAGAAATGCGAGCTTGTTAACTCTTAACGTACATACACTTTGTAAGGAGATCTTTTTCGTTTACTGGACGTTGTATGACATTAGTTTAATCCTCTTATTACAGTTTTTTAAACTACTTATTGTCAAAAACTCAAACAAACTAGCTTTAGTGATTATTTCACTCTATATACATCTCTTCTCAATAAATGTTTTGAAATAAATCATTTTTCTTTGTTCTCTTGCAATTTGTGTATCTTTCTTCCTTGAGGAAAAGAAATAAATCCATGTATTATAAATTAAACATTTTTTTTTAAATTGTGCCCGAAAAATTATGAAGTCATGTTTCAACTTTTTGTTCTTTTTATTATGTTATTATTGTTATATTGCAGTATTTCCGAGCGCTTACACCTGTGGACATATAGGCAGTGTGCTTACCACTCAACCAGTAACCGTTTCATTAACAACGATTTATTCAAATAACAAGACGAGTTTGAAAACCTTTTCTACATCTACTTATCTGCCCGAAAAGACAATTTGTACGTAGACGACATGTGTAGATAGTAATTTACTAGACAAACTTTCTCACACGGTCCCAGGAAAATTCTGGTTTAATGTTAGTAATATTTTTTTAAAAAAAATCATCTCATAAAATTTATCTTCCAAACTTTATATATATATATTTATTTTTTTGACTTCCCTAGAGTGTAATATGAAAGGATTTGCATGGAGCAATTATGGCGCCATGCGATATATTCGAGTTCCATTTTTTCAACTTTTCCGGTTCCTCCACCACAGTATCGCCTGTAACTGTTTTGACGTTTTTCTATTATTTTTTTAATTTGTTCAATGTTTGCCTGTGTTCGCTTTTACTTCATGTTCCTGTAGCTTATTTTTTATAATACATAGCTAGCGTATACTATTCTCAACATTGACGGCATATGTTGAACTCTTTTGGAAACCAAAAATTAAAACCGCTTTTTTGTTCGATATATTTTATTCATTACTAAAATCGTAAAGCAGACCCAAACATAATTACTGTAAGCAGGTATTGGCAGATTAAGGCCGAAAGCAGCTCAATGGCCATGGGTTATCTCAAGTGCGGTAGATTTTTCAATAACCTCGGTCGCTTCATATATCATTATGAATATGCACTTAATTCTGTTTTTACACAAATTGTTTTCACACGTAATTTGATTTAACACGAATTGAAAAGAAAACAAAATTGGCTTTTTATACCTTTTTCAATATTCTATGAATATCTTTTACAAATTTTTGTAACGAATTTTTCATATGAATTTTTTTTAGATATTTCTATGAATTTTTTCATTCTCACTCATCACAAATATGCGTTGCAACTTCGCGTTATAGTGTTTTTGCAGTTCGGTTATATTATATCGATGATATGGGCATATGAATGGGTTTTCTCGAATTGAGCATAGCATAAAGACATAATGTATTTTTTATACAATTTAGATCAGGTTTTCAAAGTATAATCTGTTTTTTATAATGTATGTAATGAATTAAAATGTATAAGCACAAAAGAAAGGCTTAAGTGAGCTTTACCAAGAATTTATTAATATTGTTTATGGCATTTTTCAGTAACTGTTATTTAGCCAACATATCTTTTTACACAAATTTTATTGCACGAATTTTTTAGAAATGCGTCTGTCGTGTAAAAAGAGAATTAATTATATATATATATATATATACTGTGAGGACCCAAAGTCGTGCCCTCGTTTTGGGCTCGCGGGTCCTCCGTCTCTGGAGAGGGGAGAGTGCTAGAATAAGAATAGGTTAAGATAGAATAAGAAATAGCATAGGAATTGATTAGGAATAGAATAGGGGTAGCATAAGATAGAATAGAATAGATTAACATAGAATAGAATAGAATCAGAATAGAGTAAGTATAGGTTACGAGTAGAATAGAGAAAATTTGTCGACTTAGTCGAGTTCGAGACTCGAAGAGTGGTGATCAGGCTCTCGAACGAGCCAGAAGTCGTCGTTGTGAGGCTCTCGAGCGAGCTAGCAGTGAGTGGTAGTTTGGTTCTTAAGCCATAAGTTGAAGTCTATGTTCGGCCATGAATTTGAATAATAATAAAGGCAACAGCAGGTCCCTACACAAAAAATAAATCTCTTACGTTATTTTTCCTCTCCTGGGCCGCTGAGCTACCTCAGCCTCGGAAAAGGGACGAAAACGTCCTCGCAATACATATATATATATACAAAGTATAAACTTAAGCTTAACTACAAACTTGAAATAATTACAAGTAAATTTAGTCTCATCTTCGTATTCATAAAAAATGCTTACATATGCAAACAACAAGTAGGATTAAAAAATTTAATTATTCTAAATAAAACCTGCTAGCAATTCATTTACAACTTGTGAATCTCCTTAACATTAATCCATTAACAATAACTTAAACAACGCCAGCCGAATATAATTCTCTCATCATTTGTTATAGTTGTTTGGTTTTATTTATTAAAGAAGGTGTTTCAGTCATAGTATAAAAGGTTAAACGCAAGCTTAATAGTTGTCTGTATCGTTACTGTAGCCCACTCTTATATATATGTATATAGATATAATAAAATATAATTCGCTTCAAAACGAATTTTCGATATGATGATCGCATACATACGACTTTGGTGATCATTATTGTGAAAAAGATAACTAAAATTCCTGAGCTCTTTTTTTTATTGCTTTGAAAGTTTGTTGAAATCTAGTTTTTTTTTTAATTGTGTTCGTGAAATTGTTATCGAGCATTTGATACTTTTCTCTCGAAACATACCGTAATAATATAAATGATAATCAATTGAATTCATGCAAATATTTTAAATCTTTTCGATTTTTCTCGCACTCGAAAATACACTTAATGATATATAATCCTCGCAATAATAATGAACTTTGTACAGTTATTATTAAGTCACATCGAATTACAATTTAATCTCGTTTGCATAATCTTTAGGTTTAAGGGAACGCATACAACACAAATTTTTGGTCGCTTAATGTGGCTGAAAGTCAAAAAAAACGGGATGTGTCCTTTTTTCAACCTAAAGAGAACAATGGCACAAATAAGGTAATTTTTTTCAACTTGTGTGAAAAAATGCAAGGATATATTTAAGTATTCCTTATTACACTTGTTAGCGAAATGTGAAATAAGGCCATTGTCCAATTTTAAACACTCCTAAATGAACGGTGGAAGTGTCTGCAGTCCGCAATATTGATCAATATAAACTTCTTAGATACCTAGAGTTTAAGTAAATTTGTCAATGTGACTATCATACAGTAAGTTTTCATTCGGCAAAAACATAACATTTTTAACGTCTGCGTAGGGGGTGTAGGGGGTGTAGGGGGTTTCGGTAGGTCTTTTCTCTACTCTTTACAAGAGAATAGTGCCACATAAAAAACGGATTTCAGTTAATCAGTATTTGTTTTCATAATTCTCTCCTCACCTACTAGCGCAATTTAAAGAGACAACTGTGAAAAGACATCAAAGTACAAACTCCGTCTGTGGGTTTTGCTTATGCAATTTGCATACTGTGTGTTACGAGGACCAGCAACAAGGGTGGTGAGGGAGATCAACACAGCAGTCTGCTTTGGAGGATCCGAAAAACGAATTGTCGCGGTATAATCATAATTTTTTTTTTTTTTTGTACAAATAAAAGATCGACAAAGGACATAAAATGCGTATATGTATTAAAGGCAGCAAAATGCTTTTTATCAAGTTTAATAGAATTAAAGAATTCTAAATTGTTTCTTCTTTGTGTTGCTTTGACAAATCTTAATAAAGATTTTCATAACACAAAATATGAAGAAATTTCTATTTATTAAAAAAAATGGTCGTGGTTTCAAATCTCAAGTGCGGTAGAGTTTTTAACAAAGCCGAAAGACTTAGATGCTAGTGCTTTAAGACTTTAGTGGTTAAATTTATAATAATAATAAAAAAAAATCATAGTTCATTATATTTACCTTTATCCAATTTTTTTATTTTATTAATTTTATTTGCTCACACGCATATATTTAATGCATTTTATCCAAACCTCCATATCACACATGGGTTATTCTACACGGTGTCCCTTAATATTATGTAGTTCATAATCCAGAAATATTTTGAAATAAAAACATAGAACCGTTAATATACGAAATGTTTAAAAAGTTTGGATGTCGCTGTAACAATATAACGGCGCAGAGAACAAAACTAAATTAACTATTAAACGGAAGATCAAGTATATGATGGCTTCCCAATCGTCGTATCTAACTGAACTCCTATAGGATAGATGTTGTCAAGAGATTTATTTGATTAGTCAGACTGAATCGATTTCATTCGATTTTTAGCAGATTGGAAATCTAGCTCATCATAAATAGTTTTGTTGCCAATAAAACACGGAGCAGGGAGCATACATACATACATAGTTATGTTCATAACCAAACATGAACAAAAATATAAAAACTTACTGGTTCGTGGTTTAATAATGTAATATGAGCATTTTCAACAAAATGTTTATAGGGTGGTAATGAGCGGTAACTCTTTGAAAAAATTCCCTAAACACATTTCGTATAGAAAGGACCGACACGGTTTTGAAAGCAATTTTATGTTTAGAAAACAGTTCCCATTTGCTTTTGGTCAGCTTTTGTTGACAGTTTTGAAATTTTTATATGGTAACGTGTTTTCACCCTTTCTTCAGCAAAAATTGACTGAATGCCCGAAATTGCGATGGCAAAGTCACACAGATATTTTAACTATATATCACATCAAGCGCTTTGCATTTACCGATCGGTCGAAAACATTGTGCCCACGTGGAGGTCATCCAAAGAGCTTGCGCTAACGTTACACATACACTATCACTTGAAACACAATAAATCAGCTTTCGCACACATGATTGTCAAGCGCGTTTTACAGAACAACAGTAAAAACTATAGCCTTTCATATCCAGCATCCACCAATAGTTTAGAAGACACTATTTTGAAAAAGCGCGTTTTATGATACATGCACCTTGTAGTACGTACATGGGTTTCAAATTTTATGTGAGGAGAATGACAACTTATGTTAGCTTCGGTCAATGTTGGCTTTTACTCAGACTAACAGCAAAACCTCGTTAATAAACTTTTTGCAATTCTAGCCAATTTTAAGCAGTAATTAAATTGAGCGAAATTACGTAAACACATGGATTTTGCAACAGATATGTAGAAGAACGTCTATATTGTGCTATTGACATTTTAAGATTTTCACTTAATGTAGTGCCATAGTAAACGATTCTTTTTTGAAACGTGACAGTATCTGGGCAAAAATTGTTTTTACATCACTTACTACAAATATAATATAATTTAAAGCTAAAAATTAATTATTCTTACCATTATCGTGCAAGAGCTCTATGTTGCTGTTCTGTCTGCATGTGCGTTCTCAAGATTGATTTCAGCACCTTGTACCTACACATTAGCGTATCTATGAAAAAAAGACGTCATAAAAGTTCGAATGTAAGGATGTGAACAACTGCTATCGTTTATGCAGTTGCATGCAGAGCCTAAAATGACAAGCAACAAAAATTTGTGTAGAAGAAAATGAATTTGTTGACAATCAGGTTAGAAAAAGCGCGGTTTAAGAGTTTTAAACGCAAAGCTATTCGGAGTGGAAACATAAATCAAAAATTCTATAAATTTTATTTACTTTCCCATCCGCCTGAGTGGCCGAGTAGGCAAGAGTCTCGACTAGCAATTCAATGGTCGTGGGTTCAAACCTCAAGTGCGGTAGAGTTTTTAATAATAAAAATAATAATAATATTAATAAAAAAAAAAAAAAATAAATAAATGAATAAAAGCCGAAAGCCTTAGATGCTAGTGCTTTAAGACTTTAGTCTTAGAATTTGTTCCCTGGCTAAATTTATATAATAATAATAATAATAATATTTACTTTCCTCTTTCAAGGCATGAAAATGTTGTCGAAACCATGCATTTGATACGATTTTACTTTCCTTCATTTCTACAATGAGTAATTCCATGCATGCACGTTTTTCGTCTGTGAAAAACTGCTTAGCTCACCTTAATTTATATCCGCTTTGAAATTATACACACTTAGTATCAAGCGTTGCTGGATTTTATATTTGTTATATGAAGAAAATAAAGCATGAAAAGACAGTTATAAAAAAAACACTAGAATATTAATTTCAGTCCTTGGTTTTATTTGTTCTCCATTTACCGTACTATGAAGACGTCGTTTCTATTACGAGTATCTAAACTTGTCGTTCATTTTCACCGTAAGCGCACCACGTGCAAACGTGGTCGGTCACAAGAGATAATAAATATGAACTTTTGTTTATTGCAAGAGCATAAGAAAATGCCATACAAAGATTGGAAAAATCAGTTTTATAAGACCGCACAAGTAAAACGGAAGACTTGGCCGCATTTGTCTCTATTTTGAACTAAATACGCAACGTTAGTTTCCTTCCTTGCTTGTTTTTGCGAAAAGAAAATAGGGAACAAGGAGGCCAGTAATGTACAAGTATAAAATCCGCTTTCTCGACGAGTGCGTATATATGTAATTATGTGTACATATTGTGGGGAACTAAATCATTCCCCATTTTGGTTCCACACGTAGTGCTAAGAATAATTAAGTTTATCGTATTGAAGAGTTGAAGTTATCGATATTTAGGAGGGGAATGCTATCTGAAAGATTTGACAGTCTGATCTGGGATGGTTCTGATTCATAGTTGCAATTTGAGTGAAGGAACAAAATAGCTCCTTAGTTTTTGGTAGCAGGCAGTGCTCAGCTTGATGAACTGTCCCGCAAGAGTCAGTCTAACGCACGAGGATTTTTACGCTAAACCGTCCTACGAAGTAAGAGCAAATAATCCTTGAGTGTGAAAAGCTAATTACTACTTCAAAAGGACTGCAAAGTCCATGTAGAGTAGGTGTTGAATTAAATGAAAAAAATCGAACTTTGTGAGATAATCGAATCAGAGTGTGTTAACATTAGTAAGTGACGGAAGTGATCAATCAGTGGATAAACGTGGCTAGGTTCGGTTTACCGTGGACGATGAAATTTTCTCTGGCTCGCCTAAGAAGCGAACCTGATCGAAAATTTGTTCTTTATAATATTTTTCATAAAGTTATGGCAGAGAGTTTTGGGAAACTAAATATCAGTGGGCCCGTGTTGTTGTGGTTAGGCCATGGCCGCGTTTAGCGTAAAGCAAACCATACAAAATTTGGTTGTACTTCTCAAGCGCCTCAACCATCTCTTTCTCATTCGCAACGGTTAGAAGTAAATCTACGAAGTTTAACAAATTTGTAAGAGCGCTATATGTACGGCATATGTCAAGTAGACGCTGAAATACAAAGTTCCAAAAAGGGCGTAATCTGTTCACAAATGCGGCTATAATGTGGAATTGAAAAAACACCTTCCGAAAATTCTTTCATATTGTTGTCTATAACTTTCGATCGCATGATGACATTTTCGAAAACTTGTGCCCCACATATTTATTAGGATCATTAACACGTTCAGTCCAAAAATGATCTCAATCAAACAATTCATCAAAACTATTCCTCAACCTGACGGGTTTCCATCTAGTGTTAAGGGTTACAATTTGTCTTTCAAAGAAACCACGCTGCTGAGAAAACGCAAATTTTAAAATATATCCTCCAATCGAATGGATGGAAGGTAAGAATCCAAGGTTTTGGATCGCTCTAATGAGATTTCCATATTTAATAAAAAAGCTTCACTAACATTTGTATTAACGATGGTAGGTAGCAAAGATTCGCCTAAAATTTTGTGAAATTATTTGCCTTCTTCTGCCTATCTAGCTGCTAAATTCATACTTTCACCATTTCTCATAAAAACTGTCTACGATTTAACATACGTTTTCGTTTTCGTGAAAAATTTCATACATGCCTTGAGGGAGAGCGAGCCCACATGCATGATATCATGCACAACCCTTGTTTCGCGTAATTTTTTTTGTTATTATTCTAATTAAGCTAACATTTCCTTTTGACGAATAATAACTTCATCCTTTTATTTACTCGCATGTAAATTAAAATGAAATCTTGTTAGCGGCTACAAGTCAGACACATAAGAAAAATAATACGTTGAAAACAAGAAAGAAAATTATGGGCGGCTTTAGAAGAACTTTTAATACCTACCCCCTTTATCTTAAAGCAAGACCGAAATAAAAAAAGAAGAAATTTCGTTACTCTATAACATTGAGTCGACGTCGCCGGTGCTTCTTAAAATTTGCATAAGCGCTGCAGAATATATGCGAAAGTTTTTATCGCTTTGACTCTTAGACATTGTTATTAGTGAGTATAGAATAGTGAGTATAGAAATAGAGAATATAGAATATAGAAGAAAAACAATTTTTGCTTATGAGGGAAGAGGTGTTCTCAGTTTTTGTTGCATTATTGGTCGGTCTTTTAACTATTTTTGGCTGTTTTTCACACCGTCCCGCCTGCAAGAACATCCAAAGTCCTTGCCAGGATTAAAGCAGGTCTCTTTATTTTTGTGATCGAGAACACATTCGAGAGAACACATAGACATTGTTGCATGGACGGCAGACTAGTTTTTTTTAGAATTGATTTTTGGCCAAAAATATTATCGTAGCCTATCTATAGCATCTTTCTAAGTGTAGCAAGCGTTTTGCCAAAATTTATATCCTTCGATGGCTGGTATGAAGAGCAGGGACTTCATTCTGTTTGCAGAACTAAAATAAAAGCTGCAACAGAAAAATCTGTTTTGAAAAGCAGAAGAAGGGTTTTTTTATGCATTCCATGGGTGTTTGTAAAGAAGTTTGCATACGAAATTAATAAATTAAAAAAAATTTAAAATGCACATCATATAAAACTCTTTTTGCATAAAAATATAACGTTATAATAATCTTTCAGGTTAAATCCTACGCAACTACTGATTGCAACACTGTTAGTAAAGGAATTGAAAAGAATAACTTTGACTGACTTATAAAAATGGGGTAGACAAGGAGTAAAAGGGCTAAAAAGAAATTGAAGACTACGGCTGATATTTTCTTAAGATTAAAGAAATAAAAAAATGTGCTGGATACTTGAATCCATTGGGTTAAATAACTATACACAATTGGTTTTTGGATTAATGTTTTATTATAAACAGTTTATGTATTCAATTTTTTGTAAGTGAGGGGGAGAAAATATATTGTCTGGTTATTGGTTACTATTTCTTGCACGTAGAGTTGGGTGTATGTCTGACTTTCTTAGTTCACGTTCCCTAGATTTTTGCCTTTAAATTATCTATTGTAAGATAAGTTGTAAGGAAGTGTTTTGGTCCCTTACCAATTATGACAATAGCTTAATACTAAATAACTATGCCGTAGCATTTCGAATACATGCCAGCAACACGGCTTTGGTTCTTAGGTTTGAGATGGTAATATAGAAATAAATGGTTCATACACCCAACGGTTTCGCGGTTTACAAAAGCGTACGATTTGGCACCTAGATCAGCAACAACAATAAGACAGACATAAGAACACTTATGCAAGTAAACGTGATAGAAGAGAACTTGTAAAATTATGCATGTTAATATGGTACATATCATATGAAGGCTTGCTCAACGGTTTTGGGGTTTACAAAAATCGCAGGATTTGGTACTTAAGGTAGCCTTAATAATAAGATATACGTAAGAGTAGCATTATAATACATGTACAAGTAAGAACTGCTAGTCTTCTCCTCCTCCCTCCATCGCTTATCTAACTGTAACTTCCTCGTAAATAATAAATACATAAGAACAAAAATCCGAAGGTGCAAGACTTTTTTTACATAAATTTTCTTGGACAGTGACTTCCTGGGTAACCCCCAGTATACCCCGAAAAGAAGACTCGTAACAAAGTTGAAAATAAAGTTCAACATTAATATATTTTCACATAATCCCTCCCATTACGGTTACAAGAGATGATTTCGACATCTCTTCTATACTTTTTTTTCTGTACACATTTTTCGTCAGCATTACATACATGAAGATGTATGCAAGCAGTGTTGATGATTTAATTAATTTTTTTTTTTTCCGCTGTTCAGCGACTCATTTCTTTTCGCTTAAAGAACATTGCTGCGTTCAATCTCCATTCTGGCAACAGGTTGCCATTATCTTATAATAAAGCAAACAGTAGAAATCTTACTTCGTTGCGTAACACGAAAAAAGCATTGATTAAGTGGCGTCAATACGAGCAATTCAAAGTTATAAAAGAGATACTAGATTAAGAAATGCGAAAAGAGGAAAAGATTGTAAAAGTTAAATGTTATTTAACACTTAATATAACATAGAAGCAAAATTGAAATGAAAAACAGTACGCACATATCTTGGACAACAAAGAAAGGGGGAAGTTGTAAATGGTGATGAAAGGAAAAAAGTGAAATATAGAAGAGACGAAGGAGAAAGTGAGCAAGCCACACTGGAGTCAGAAAGTTGTGAAAGAATGTAGTTGGAAACTGTGAAACTGTGGGTGTTAGGGAGGCATAACCGGCATAGCTTCAGAAAACGAGAAATTAATTGAAAACTTGAGTGAAATTACAAAGAAATGCGGAAGCAGGCAATAAAAGGAAGGCAGGTAAACGGAAAAATTGCAGCGGAAGGAGCGGCAGATAGGTGCAATCATATGGGAAAAGTTAAGAAAAAAAGAGACTAAAGTGAACTAAAAGGTGGACGATAAATTTTATCCCAGCACTTTTTTATGACTATATAAATAAAACCTTCTCATGTGAAAGAAATCGCTTTTCTCTGACCGCCTCAAACTTACACGTATTTGAGGAAATTTTTTTCTATAATTTATTTTAATCCCTCTCTCTTTGCTATGTTCCTCAAGGAGGCAATGGGTGTCCCAACCCCAATACCTCAAGTCAAAAAGCGAAAATTGTTTTTGAGTTAACTCTATTGAATCGTAACGACACCTGTAGGAACGAGACTGTATAACTGAAGCCTAATTAAGTATTGGTTTCACCAAGCAAATGACTAACCTTTTTGTGAGATATGGGTCGCCAAGGTGTCTAGAGCAGCGTTTAATAAGTGCAAATCCAGCTTTATTTATAGACAACTCAATGTGCATATAACTATATTTCAACGACCCTAAGGCTAAATGATCAAATTCGGAATGGATATAGAGTTGATGATTTGTTATTGGTAATTATTTGCTACATCGGTACAGCAGTAGAAAAATATTGTCAGGATCCTTTTCTTCCTCAGTAGCTACTCCAGGCCTCCTTACCTTTGTTAGTAATATTCTTTCTAAGAATGAAAATTTCCTTTTGTTAGAATTCAACTTCCTTATGTTAACTATCTTATGTCACTAACTAAACTACATAGTTTGAATAATTGAATGAGACCCTAGCGGCTAAAGATTATAGTTTAATTGTTCATATTCGCTTAAAACGACCTACCGTCAGTGGTCGTAGGACGGGCCGCATGGTCTTCTATCAAAACATCCGGCACCTCTAACGTGCAATGCTATCGGATGATGGCAGACTTTATATCGGATGGTGTTGAGTTACCTAATCGGCGATTCGATCCAGAAACAAGAAGATGTCCGATCTTCTTCTCCACATCCTTCTCCTCTGTTTTAAAACGGTTTGTCGTTGTCAATTGGTTAGATGATAGTTCGAAATACGTCAACTAAGTTATTTCGACTGTTATCTTCGCATTCCATTCCGTTCTTACCTGTTACAGCATCCCTATAATACTAACAAGAATAATAAGAGAATAACAAATTGCTTGCTATAAAAGAAAATGAGAGGAAAGTAAAATGTACAAGACAAGCAGCGTGACTTTGGTCCTTACAGTATATTTGACCATGTTCGAGAGACTCACCGGGTTATCATGCTTGAAAAGATAGACGAATTGAGTGATATTGATGCTCAGGTATACAAAAAAGCACATTTACATTTACGGAATTTTTGCTGCAAAATAACTTTTAATGTCTTCACATGAGGCGTCCGGTGGTACACAAATACTGCTTTTCGAGGTGCTATAGTCTTTAAAGTCACTATATTAGTCGTGAGCTTATTAGAAGCCGGGGGAAGGTATATTTTGAATTGCTGCCATTCAGCTGCGCAGGAAGGTCTGTGTGTGCGTGTCAAGGGGGGAGCTTGGGCTTGGCCAAGTCAATGTGAGAAGACATTCTTGCCGCATAGCTAACATGGGAGGAACAGCAACGGCCGTTTGTGCCAATGTTTTCGTTAGTATAGCAAACTTGGGTGTTTATTACCTGTATGTTAACAATAGTAGTAATAACTTCAGGATTATTAGCCTTATTACTTATCACTGCAGAAGTATTCCAAATAACCGTACTCTTTGTCCATTGTCCTACATGTTGACACCACCAAGCGGTCAAGCAACGCAAACGCAACCAATAAAGTTTGCTATGTTTTTCTATAGGCTTTAAACGAAAAGCATTGATGACTGGAAATTTTTGCTGCTTTCTTCCTTAGTCATTTCAAAAATAACTAAACTCCTTTAGACTGATATAGTTGGCAATTGGTTTTCGAACTCATTATGGGTTAGCTTTAGTACGCAATATCAAAATTTCACTTGGTACTCATATTTATGAGCTAAGCTCATTTCGATTTTTCTTTTAATTTTTTTTCTCATTTAAGTTAATCGTCTGCTTTTTATAACCTACACCACTTGCGGTACAGGATATATTCGGTTAATGCGGTCATATGTAATACGCAGAGTGGCTTAAGATGGACCCACCTTTTATCGTACCGATCGATTCAGAATCATAATCTAAATTGATCTAAGTCTATCTATCCGCCTGTCCGCCTGAAGTCTATCCATGTAAATTTATGTTCAAGCTACAGGGCGCAATTTTTGAGACATTTTGATGAAATGTAGTATAGTGACGTGTTTTGACCCAAGAACGAACGCTATTGAAAATGGTTCGGATCGGTCCACTTTTTCAACATGTTCCCATATAAGGCCATATTCTGAAAAGTCGTTATATGGAAAAACATTAGATAACGCACATCACTCAATAAATCGTCTTTCTGAGACATACATTGCATCACTGCTGACAGACTCACACCATTCCTGGATTGCAACAATCTTTCGGCCACACACGTGTCACAATTTCATGACATCCTGACAATTACTTTATAGATCTGTTAACAGAACTCATACTGTGGCAGTCCCGATGTGCCATATTAATATTAAGACTATTATAGTTGAAGCAGTTCAGGACAAATCTTTTGCCAGGAGCCGGCCCAATATTCAAATCCAGTGGCATTAGAATATCACCTGACATCGAGCAAGTTGAGTACTATATAAATTCAAAATAAATAAATAAAAAGATAATTGCAAGAATATAAATAAATATGTTTGAATTATACCTACGAATAATGTGTAGATAAATAATTGGATTCCCTTTTACCGGCACAGAAAGGCGTGGTAATCATACGAAACATGAGCATCTCTATTGGTAGTTAGATTCACTCTGGACAGATCATGGTTGAAAATTTTAAAAATTTTGTAATGAAACAACTTTAGATGGCCGATACAATCCATTCTGTGCTTGGTCCACAATACGCCAATGCACCATATTTTTTCAAAAACTGCAACTTGTAGGTTCAACACAAGAATACATGAAAAGATATCAGGCAGACAGATATAGCTTAAGCCTCTCTAGAGTTTACATGCATCTTCACCGGCCTAATATACCTTTATTATATACAAGAAAAATCATAGCTCAAACCTAAGTTACTAAGTTTCCTATGACAACAACAGCTAAAGAATTTCATAATTAAATCCCTCTTTTTTATATATGTACACGCGAAAAATTTTTCAAATTAACAGTTGCCAGTCATGGAACCAGTGATTCGGAAAATTGCAAACATACCAGAAAAAGAGAAACGGCAAAAATGTATAAAAATTGCTAGTTCATTGCTAGTACGCCTCTGATGAAATTTGCATACCATTTTCTTTGTATTTCAAATGATTGTGTTTAACTAAGTGTTAAATATCCGTTAACTTTTCTGACTTATACATGTAAACTATTCAACCGAAGTGTGTATACATATTTAGCTTTAGTGGTGTCAGACGTATGTAAATGCGCAAAGCTTTTCGCTTTAAATGGATGACATTCAGCAGCATGGGATATTTTGCTACTTTTGAAGGAAAGCTTCAACAAAAATTTTAGAAAAATCCCAAAAATATCAAAATCTTGGTCAATGCCATAAAAATTCGTGTACGTGTCACCTTGTTTTTGAATGCACCTCATATAAGCTAAAGCAAAAAGAAACAAAGTATGTACACTTCTAGCACAGAAACACATTTGCAGTCAGTACAGGTCCGAGCTGATAATTAACATACGAAGCGCTAAAGATAAAAACTTAGATTGGACGTAGGCAAGACATGCATATTAATGAAAGCTGCTTCGATAGTATTTACAGAATGCGATATTGCGATTACATTATAAAATTCAGTGACTTTCTTGCATAGGACACTGAATGGATTGTAAACGTCATAATTATATCTGCATTGCCCAAATTCTATGATAGTAAACTTTCAGCAAGAAGATTAGGAACACTGAAGTTTATCTCTTTTAAATTCCGTTAACCTGACAGAGCATCTAGGCATCATTACCTATTTGTACAGCAATATTTCTCGTTATCACACTCCTATGTTTTTCTTTTTGTTACTGAACACATCCGGTGTCCATGGTGATGAGACCAAATTTTTTATTGTGGCTGCAGTGGATATTCACTAAAGTTTACAAGTAACTCCATTTTAGTTGAAACCGCGAAAAATGATTGTAAATATGTTATAAAACCTTTCGCTGTCAAGTGTAGTATTGCTTCTTATTCTTTTCGCTTGTCTTCTTGTTTCTCAAGAAAAGCTGTTTACTCATTGTTTCTGTTCTCATCATCATCTACATCACTTTAATTTAAAGCACTGTTAGAATTCTTTAGGCTTTGAAATACTTATTAGCAAGAATGATATTTTTGACTCGTATTGGATGATCGTTACAATTGTAGTTATTCCCAGTTGCAATAAGGAAATTAATTTTGCGCCGCGGCTTTTTTATCAGTCACAAGGTACAATTAAATGTATTGATAGTGCAAAAGTCTACAGTCTTTTGTAATGATCGGCAGTAATGACGCCGTGTTTGTTGTGGCCAGCATGCGATAATAGATTAACGAATCCAGTTGTAGTTGCTGATGCTACAGCAGTTCCATGATGATTGATGATTTCTTAATAATTTCTTAATAATATATATATATATTTATTTCTTAATACATTTATAGATATAGTTTATTTTCCACTTACAACACAAAAAAATAAGCGGCCCTATAGCCCTGTATATAAACACACATTTAATCAGCGCAGGTTCTGATCCGATCTCAATCGATTCGCCCGTCCGTCTGTCTCACCGCGTCGAAAGCGATGGAGAGATAGAAAGTTATAAATCAGAATATATATTCCTAGCTGATGACCATAGATCAGCTTCACAAATGGGCATGGTCATAAAAAAAAGTGCGACTTGCAAGCTATGACAGCTGTTAACCTAAAACTTAGGACAATATGTAAGAACTCACATATTACTTACTTTTTAGCAGCTACACAGGTTTAAAATCTGATAAAAAGAATTATACAAAGCCCTCGTTTAGCTAAGAAATGCATCTGGTCCTGCAAAAAGCCGTTCAAAAATAAAAACCAATCTTGTGATATTCGTGTATTTAGCGGAAAGAGGCGGTGCCTAAGGGTTGGCACATGAAAAGATTAGGTTGTGAGAATACGGATATCTGTACAGAAAGAATAGATCAAATAATTTTTGTATTTGAAGTTGCTTGGCGTCCAACAGTCGAACCTTTGTCGATAGCTAGCTTTTACTAAACTCAGTTTCCGTGTTTTAATGAAAATGTTTAATTAGAACTAAGGGGAAGTCGTTCTGATAGTTTGAGGAAGAGAGTTAACGAGAGTGAAAGAAAAAGAAACAAAAGGGGAACTAACAAATTGCTAGGAAGATTGCCACCTGTTTTCATCAAAACGACATAAAAGTGTTGGTCAATAAATTAATAAAATTACATTTTACCAAAAAAAATTCTACAAAAAACGGGTTGCTGATGAAACAACTAAAAATGTTATTTTAAGCTACTTTACGGGATAAGCTATTTTCGTTACGCAGGAAAAAAAATATTTTATATTGTTCCACTAGTGTGATCAAAAGGAGCATTTCGTACGTTCTGCAAAATGTTATTTTTTTTGGCTTGTGTGTTTTTGTTGGCTTTTCAACAAAAAACGGGCAAAGGTTAAAAAAAATTAAATGACGTAAGCATCAATTGAATGTTATTAATTAAAACAATTAAGAGAATTATAGTCGGTCGTGACCGAATGGTTTACAGCCATCACTGTTATCCTAAAAAAAAGAGAAAAGAGGAAATTTTCAATTCTATGATATTGGGTGGATGCGGTTGATTTTTTCCATTTTCGGAATAAAAGTGAAAATTTATATGTATGTGTGTCGTACTCTATGAGTAACAAGCAAAGCCACGAAAAGTAAAGGTATTCACAGTTTCTGTTGCGTGGAAGTGTGGACGTTGCAAGCGTGTTCTTTGACTAGTTTGGATAATTTTGAAATTCTTTTTATGCGGATCACGAATGTACACACATTGTGGAAGTCCCTGCAAACGTGTTCTTTGACTAGTTTGGATCATTTTCAAATTCTTTTGATGCGGATCACGAATGTACATACCTTGTGGGAGTCCTGGGAAACTTTCTTCTGGGCGTTGTAAACCTTTTGACAAAATGAATATACCCTCCATTCTTCGGTGATAGGTATAAAAACTTTAACATATGACATATTACAGTATTAATTATTATTTTTTCTAAATGAAGAGTAAGTACAAACAATTTAATTAAAATAAACATAAAATCATTATAATTTTTTTAGCATCGATGAAGCACGATAAACGTGGGAAGAAGAAACCGCTACGAAAGACATTATACAAGTTACGCACTGAGGGTGGGTACACTGTAACTAGGAATAATTAAGTTTTGTTCCTTTAAAACTTTTTTGTAAGTAGGAGCGCAGAAAATTTTATGTTCTTTTTGGATCATTTTCACATTAATATACATAACGTTGTTAAACGGGTGTCTTCACTCATTTCCAAGTTAAATTTTTTGAATTTAATGAAGAATGAACGATTTTCCTTCCTTTCAACTGGGAGAATCAAAACAAGCAAGCGGATCTATCGCAAATCATTAGTTTAATATCCAAATAGAATCGATACAAGCTAACGGTCAAATAGGCAGATAAAGCAAAAAGCGTCGGGCGTGTAAATAGATGGATTGCCACAAGAAATAATGGGTTGCAAGACAGATCAATCGGTAAAGAGTAAAATGTTCGGTGTGCAGTGGATAAAGGGATAGGCCGGTAGATAATAGATAGTAGACCTACGTGATTCAAATACAGTAAGGCAAATTTCTTTGTCAATATATTATTATGAACCAATTTTCACCATAAAATATTGACAATTAGTCCTTTTTCCACACAAAGATTCAGTTTTCGTAGGATCGGTTATACGAAAGAGGGTTGGAAAAACTGGCCCGGCCAGTCCAAAGTTTTCACACCAATTGGAATGTCCAAATACTACGTTTTGGCCCCTCTTTCCCGTAAATACGCACTTGAAAAATATGCCTTTATATAAGAATAAAATATAATTTTGTGTTCTATAATAAAGATAAGAATTGTGCTAGACAATGCGGTGTAGGGTATTTAATGGTCGGCCTTGCCCAACTATGATGTATAAGTTCCGTCGGCCGGCTTTGTCCTTGCTCGATTCCAAAAGAGTAGCGAATCTAGCGTTATGAAGGGAGAGAGAGAATTATGAAAAAAGAACAAATTCCGAAGTCCGTTTGCATAACATGAGAATAGTTTTCGGCGATTTTTGTGCTTGTTTTAAAAAAAGTGGAGTTAACCATAAAATCTGACCCATATCACCTACAAGTCGCTATTTATGTAACTGGATTATGGGTCTAAAACAAAAAAAAAAAAAAAAAAAAATGTGGAGGTAGACCGAAAAAGGCAGCAGGATGGTAAACAGTTGATAACAGTTCTTCTATTCTTGATTATTACGGGTTCCAGTGCAATTGTGGAAATGTTAAACTAATCATTAAGTTATATAACTAAAGTACATAAATATATACGTACATACACATATATACACGTATGCAGTAAATTGCATTAAATCTAAAAGTGACTGAATAATAAAACTAATAAACGCTATTAATAAACACATATACATAGCATATATGTATTGAATGTGCGAAAGACCAAAGTTCTCCCTTGAAAAAGCAGTTAAAATTAAGAAAAAAATGTAAAAACATATAAGATAATTAATGAGTAATGTAAATAAATCGTGGGTTAAACTGTAAAGAATTGTATGACAAGAAGAAAAAAAAATTGATTGAAAAATAATTGAAACGATAATCTTATTTTGAAGAAAGTACATTTTGCACATTGTTGCTGTCTTCCATATGTGAACTCAATTGTGTTAAACATTGCATACATAAACATATATATAAGTGTAAAAGTAATTTCTTTGGATTTACGTACTTAAAATTTATGCACCCGTTTTTTTTTATGATTGCCTTTATTATGGAAACATAAGCAAAAGTGAAAAAAAGGCAGACAACTAACTTCGAAAAGTTAATGAAGAAGGAAGAACATAGAAAGAAAATACGGAGTTTTATGCATTTCGAAATTGGAAGAAAGTTTTGTAAGAAGTCTAATAAATGCAAATCGAAATAATTTTGAAAAGAAGAAGTGGTGAAAATGCCTGTACTTGGGGGCCTAGTCAAAATTTTCTGTGTTGTTCTTCATAACGTCAATTGGTGGTGGCCGTCTTCATACGCTCCTATTATGCGATCATATTCAATGTATCGCTGCCGTTTTGTCATCATCGCCGTTTGTCATCCTTATTGTAAATTGTGGACACTCTCGGCGGAAGCAGTGGTAAGAAAATAAGGTTATGGCTATTCTAATGTTACAATAAAAGAAAATATCCTACATGTTCCGTGAAGACGGGGTATATGTGTGTGTGTGGGCATAGGAAAGTGACCATTGGTACGGACTAACGGACAAAAGAACAATACTAACGGACAACGAGATTCACGGAGAGGTTGACATTAAAATTTTTTTTGATATAATATATATATATATATAATAAATTGAAAAAAAGGAGGCCAAGAAAAAAAAGGAAAAAAATGTGCCTGTAGCTGCGCTTAGTCGGGCAACAAAAAGCACAAACCCAGCTTCTTTTTACACCTCACAAGTTATACGAAAAAGATTAATGTCAGTAAATTCCCATTCTCACCGTAAAGCTAACGAATTGTTCAAGTATCTGAGGATTTGCTGTTAAATTGGAGCGCTTACTTTACTTGTTACGACGGATAGATCTTAAAAGGTTTTGCACGCGTATTGGCAAAGTGTTACATAGGTCAGAGAAGAAACCATCTTTAGACTACACGACGCAATCATTTTTCGTTTGGAAAGTTTGGAATTTCGTTTCTAACTTCGGTTCTAATGTGACGTAATGACAAATCTTCAACTAAAATGCATAAAATCAGTACCAGATTAAAAAGAAATTCGAAATATTTAGCATTAAAAACGAAAAACATAAGGCAAAATTCGCCGTTTGGCACATTCGATTAACACCTGGTTTTCTGTAAAGCGGATGCATCTGCGCTCGCATATGCAGTCCAGTCGTAAGGTTTGTATTACAAGGGAAGTACCTGCGGCGGAACATTGTGTTCGGTCATGAGCATTTTCCTTTATTAAAAATACCACTGTGGAAAGATTCTTTTCGAACAGCGTAAGCTGAGAAACCGAGAGGTCAAAAATGAACTAAAAATAAAAAAATAAAACCACCGGAGATGTTAACTGCTCAACTTCAACTTTACAATGTTTATTCTCATTCAGAATTGCAAACAAAATACAACAGGAAAAACCAAAATGACAAAACAACATTTCCATGTATGTATAGATGTGGAACTGTGTGTATATATGAACACCCCTAGTCGAATGCTTGCTCTTAATGCGTTTTCTTATGGGGAGATATTCATTGTTTATTTTCTAAAAGAGGAGAAACAACAAACCCCCATCGGCCTACTAACGGTGCTTTTGCAATGCTTGCGGTCGGCGCAAGCAAAGAAGTGTGCACGAAATCAAAGGCAAATAAAACGACAGACATGCTGTAGCGTCCGCGTATGTTTAAGCAGGAGATGTATTTGTCTGATTTCACCATCACCCACACGAAGTGGATAATATCCGATTTGCTAACGATAGCGAAACACCGCTAATGTCTTTTGTAATTCTGGCTTTTGCTATTGGCAGGTAGAAAGATCAAATAATAATTGTACTAGAGAGAAATATAAAAACAAAGAGAGTCTGTGCAGAGACAAGTAAAAAGAAATTTTCACTAAAATTTATTAAAGCAATGGGTGAAAACAAAATTTGGAATTTTTCGATACCAAGCAAGCCATGAAAGGAGAACAAGTCATACATTGCACCTGGACATTGTTTTGTTTTACTCGCACACCGTTACATGTATACAATAGCGCATATTCACAGACAAAATTGTATATATGCTTCCGCTTCGCAAACGTTTGACAAAACATTACCTCACGTCAAAAAACTTTCGATAAAATTTTCATCCATACAAATATTGAGAGTGAAAGGGCAAGCAAAACAAATGAATTATCCTTGTTATCAGTGTAATGACACAGCAATGCACAGTGAACCAGTGGCGAAGAAATATAAGCATTTAAAGTACAAATGCTGGCTTAACGTTTTGCTTTCAAATTTCATTTCTTGGCAAATTTTAAAAAAGTACTTTCCCATCTTTTTATGTAGTTTACATTTTAGAATTATTAAAATTATTAAATAGAAAAAATTCTGACTTGGTTGCTTAAATTTTAATTTCATAATTTTTGGTATTCTAAAAACTTGTTGTTCACTTTGGTTTGTTTAAGGTTAGACGATCTAAATTTTAAGTTCAGTTCAGTTCAGTTTAACTTTTTACATTTATCCTAAAGAACGAATAAACAACTGAAAGTCTAAACAGACCGTAACACTCTATTAGGAACCTTCAGTGCCGCACGCTTTGTTAGGACAAATAGGATATAACTTCACTTCTAAGAATCGTAATCGTGGACAGACTTGCTATCAGAATAGGAGCGAGCCAATGAAAATCTCATTCTGATCTGTTGATTCATTCTTGTTCATTGCTTTTCTTTCTTAATTCTCGAAGTTATTGTTTAGATTTTCCCGTTTGTTAAATTATTTTCCTGTTAAAATACTGAAGATATTGTAGGATAACACAAAAACAAGTTAAACTTGTTACTATTTATTCATCTTAAAGGCCGATGGACATGTCAACAGCCATTTAATTCATTAACTACTAAATGTACCCATCGGAGCCTTGCAACAATTTTATGAGGTTCGGCGTTAAATGAACTGAGCGTAATATCGATATAAAACCTTATGTTAACTTGGATGGGAGAAAAATTCAATTAATCGGGACTGTCAACGAAAGTATTGATTCACTTCTTACTCTAGCAAAAAGTTGTGTCATTGCTGTTTACGAACATTCAGTTGCAAAGTTGCTTTTTAAGAAAAATATTTTTTTTGGTTTGATATTTAAAAAAAGATATCGGTATGCGATTATTGTTTAATTTAAAAAATATTTCCCTTTTTCAATGATTGCCTTTTGGAATGTTTTACCCTCATATACGGGAAAATAAAGAAAAGTATAAAGTGAATTTTTTTCATTTCGCATTTGCTTGCATATCTAGATTCGCTTTGGCGTGAATTGTAAAATGTTTACTTCGAGTTTTCAATAATTTTTTTTTCATACGATTTGAATTTAATTTTTCTGTGATGGAGAATTGGAACTGCATTTCAACTTGTTGTGTTTTATGTACGTTTCTTTTTTTACTTTTATTTAGTTTTTATTTACGATATATAGATATAGGCTTTGCTTATGATTGAGCACAGTTTGGTTTGTGAACCCTTGATAACAAATGAACGTGACGTAATTCACGAGCTACTATATATTGAAATACGTGTGAGGCATATATTTAGGCGGCTGTCTGCTTTTTTTTTTATTATATACAATAAATCAAATATCAAAAACATTTCAAAACAAATATTTTTAATTTTGCTGCTTAAATACACCATTTTTAAAAAGTATGTATAAATAATTTTTTAAAGGTAACTTTTAACCTTATTTTTGTTTTACTTAATGAAAAAACAATAAATTTAAATAAAAAGTCAAACAAAACAACACAGTTGCATTTTTGCACACACTACAGCCCTATATCCAAAATAAAAAAAGTAAAGCGAATTATTTTGAAGAAAATCTTAAAACAAATAAAATTTCTATACTTTATAATATTAGGTGGGGATGCCGCATTTTTTTTTTTTCTTGTAAGTATTGTAAGATCTCTCATAGAATAGACATGGTATCTCTTATGTTTTAGGTCATTAGTAATAAGCAAAAAACTCGATCTTTTTGCGTTTTTAAACGCAAAGAGCTTTTAAGCTCTTGCCAGCATGGCAGGCGTGCGAATTAAGCGGTTGGGTTCATTTTTAAAATCAATCTGCTTGCAAGAATTTCTAACGCTTGCACCAAACTTAAGGTCGATGTCGTAGTTTTTGTGATCGGGATAATATCAGATGAAGGTGATTCAGAAATTAGTACCGCTACATTTCGTAAGGTATATGAAACTTACATCTGTATTTTGTAAGCTCATCTGTCCGTTGTACATCTGTCTACGCAATGTTCTACCAAAAATTCACAATTTTTAAGATATTTTAAAGATTGACGTTCTGGCATATTTTGGCTGAACGGCAATCTCCTTATGACAATGGATCGAATCGCACCGTTTCTACGATCATTTTTTTATGTAATATCTATTTTAAAGACCTTATTTTGAGAAAGCGTACAAAAAATATTTGCAATTTTGAAAATTGTTCGCGAAAAATCGCTTAGTCATAGTAGATTAAGTTGATGTAGAAGAAATCATCCAATTTATTCTCGCCTTTACACGGAAAAAAGATCTAATTTATAACCATCGCATGACAAAAAAATGAACAGCAATATGATGATGTAGACTCGTGAAATGCAGAAAATTTGGCGTCGACTTAATAATTTACATATTAGGAAAGAAAAACCAAGAGCAGTGGGCGTGCTCGCACGGAATGTCGTGTTTTGGTAATAAAACTTGACGTACGGGTGTACGTGATCACAGACTTTGTTTCGCATTTTTGCTCGGTTTACTCGTTCTGCAAGAGAATATTATTATATTATATATTATATTGTGCAGCCGCAATGGTAGTTTCACGTCCCTAAATTAAGAAAAAATTAGTTTATTCTAAGGTGAGCCAAGGCCGGCTCATTACTAGTATTTGAAACTCTGGTTTTTCCCTTAGAACCGACCTAGGTACCTCTAACCAAGAGAATCATATGGGTAGTAGGCTATTAGTTTCTGGCGCTCAAAATTTTTCTTGGACTGGACGTACGTTTTGTTCCAGTTGTGATAATTTTAATAAAACAACAAAAATCCCCTGCTTATTTCGTGCTTAGCTCGTTGACTAATCAAGTACAATAAAGAAATGGTCAATGTTTGTGCCATCCTTTTGTAAGTTTCCCAGCTATGCTGCTTTGTACATAGATTACATATGTACGAGTATACGTGAGAGCAGATTTGACCAGGGACATGGGCGAGAGAATATAATAATAGCTATGTTTGACTCTAAGATTTAGTACGCATTACCAATGTATATGATAATAATAATTGTTTCGGCCATGACTACATAATAATGGTCTAGAAGAAAAAGTGAATGCGACAACAATGGTGGATTAAACGAACAATGTAATAATAAAATCGATAATGACTACGGTAAATAGAATATTCATAAAAGTAGCTTAGGTACGCTTAACGCCAAGCTGAGTACGATACAATGATGGCTTAAGTAGTGGGAAGAACGAAGTTGTTGCGGATGGGATTGTAACGAAGTGGTTGTTTTGTAAAAAGTGTACGGCAGCCGTGCGACCATGCGCGAAGTACTTTAAAAATCCATAACTTACTCCTAATGAAATCTAATAAACGAGAATCCACACAATCCAAAATTACAACGAAATAAAAAAGCAGTGTGAACAAGACGCCAGTCGACGAAGTGCAGTTTAACGAATATAAACGACTTGTATGTTTCTAGTTACTCTTAGTGCATTCATGCAGTCTACTTATTTATACCTAACAACTAGAATTCGTCTAACACTCTTTTGCCCCTTTTCATTTTTATAGGGGCTTAATATACATGCCTACAGCAAAATTCGAGAAAAATGAAACACAAAAAGAAGAAACTGGAAATGAACACAAATGGTGTGTTTTCGTTTTCTTTTTTATCTCAATTTGTACTACAAGGTGAACAAGAATGATTGCTATGATGCCCATACAATAGTATGTGGAATTTCTGCAATGATAGTCAAATAGTGCAAGATGGTGCTACCGGACAGAGGACTAAACGCACATATCATAGGTGGTATAGTGTATAAGTGAACAGAGCTATAATTACTGCTTTATAAAAAAAGAGCACAAAAATGAAGTACTAAATGGGAAGGTGTGGAAATATAGTTTGTGTGTGAATTTGTGGCGATGTCCGTTTTAAACCAGAATAGATGATTTAACAGAAAAACTAGTGCGTGCAGATGTGAATTAACGGACGTCGGGCAGATGAAAGAAAGAAAACGGACGACAAGGTAAAATAGATGAACGATAAGCACTAAGTTAACGGACAAAAAAAAGGAGGGATAGCAATCCAGACATAAGTTCTTATGTATTCGAGACTTTCGTTTATTTTCGTATTTTGATGTTTTTTGTTGTAACCGGTCCGCTAGATTAGCCAGACAAAAAAATAAAAACAGCTCCAGCTCCGTTACAATTTATTTAGTACATGCTGTTATACAACTTCGTTCAGGATTTGTTTGTTAAGGAACGAAACCATTGTGACACTCTAAAAAAGGCTATTTTGACATTTTTTTTTTGAAATGGAAGAAAAGAAAATGGGATGATAGTATTCGAGGAGATGGCCACGCATATATTTAAATATTAAAACAAAATTATTTTTGAAATAAATTAAAAACTGGCAGCACTGATGCCATTGTTGCAACATATCTTTAATTCAAACGGCGCCGGAGCAAGATCGTAATTAGTGAACTGGAAAATTAGTATTAAAAAAAAAACAAAACAGAAATCAATTAATATAATATATACGACTTTTGTCAGTGAAAAATATGCCTATTCGCCAGATATTTTAAAAAATGTCTTTTACGTAATTGGCGAGTGCTTAAATGAAGAAGCACAACTTTCGACGAAAAAAGCCAACCTATTATTAAGTAACATTGTCGAAGTGAACTTATCGAAAACATCCTGTGCCTTTTTTTTGATTTCGTTTTCTTCCGTCATTGTACTGCTATTGTATAGTCTTCTGTAATGTTTGAATGAAAATTGTTGTGGCTGCAGAAAGGGAGTATATTCATTTCGTCAAAACGTGTACAATACCCAGAAAAAAACTTCAGATCAGTATCAAATCTTGAAAAAACATTCTTTCTATTTTAGAGTTTGCAGCAAACCATCCTAAATTTATTCATAGTCTTATGCTGATCAGGCTTTCTAATTTATATTTTTCCGTGTTACACACGTTCGGTATAAAGGATATCAGAAAATGTATAAACCCTAATTTAAAGGCAAATTTCATCCCAGTCTCTCTTATGCGACCTTATACAAAAGCTAAGTGCGGCTTTCAATGTGTGAATTTTAACGCGTAAAAAGTCCGCTTTTCTGAAGGGTATTAAATTTTTATCATCTATGGACATGCGCAGAAATAATTATGGTGATTATAGTAAACCGGAAAAAGTAGTAAGCTCGTTCCAATAAGTCAGAGGAAAAAGGGTGTGAAGTTATATTTAAATATAGCTAGCAAAGACATAACATATCAAAGTTTGCTTATATGTTAGCCTATACTATGTTAAGTACGGCAATTTTCAATATCCCATAAAAAACTTCTCCGAGCTAAACTTAATATACCTTGCACATCGTTGGAAAGGTTGTTAATAGAAGATTCATGCCGTTCTAGTTAAGGGCATGGTTTGCCCAAAGTAGCTAAGCAAACTTTCGCTTTATCAACCTCATTTATGACATAGCGTAAAAATGCTGTCCTTTCAAATATTAATCAAGTTACATAAAATATATAAATGTGTTGTTCATAACATTTAAAAAAAAAAGTCCTCGAAAGGTTCCATTTTAATTGTATTTTGACCTAAATCGATCGGAGACTTCGTTGAACAGAATACTGTTAACGACTTAACTTCTGTAAAAAAAATGGTTTGCGTCTTCGCTAGTTATATTTAAATATAACTTCACACCCTCTTCTCATTAATAGTCAACATAAGATTTACTTCTAAGAGTTAATTGAATTAATTTATTTTAGTTGCATTTCATATGTAAATAAGCCAATAAATAAATAAATAAATAATAAAATAAAAGAGATTTAAATTAATACAAAGTAATTACAAATTAAATAATTTCTAAATTTAAAAAAATTGTCTTTATTTCTTCTTACGTGTGTTTTTCATTTTGCTTTATTTGTGTTGCACATGAAAAACCATTTGATTCGCCAATTCCTACAAAGGCACTTAAAAAGTAGAAAAAGTTGGAGTCCCATCCCGGAAATAGAAATTACACATAATTGTGTGTTATCCGATTTTCTTTTCGCTTATTTTTATATGTACATATTAATGTCGCAGTTTTAGGATTTTGTAACGTCCGCGTATATACGTGTAGGGGGTTTCTGTTGATCGACTTTGTCCCTGCCCTTCACTAAAGAGTCACAGTATTCATATTAACGGAATGTCGAATAGTAGTAAAAAAGAAAAAAGAGGAAAAATTATTATCTAGCACTCCATGAAAACCAAACACCAAGTAATGGATAAACGTTAAAAAATCTTATTTGTGTGTGATTATAAAAATGTAATGAGATCTCCATTACTATTATTTCCAATAAATTTCCAAAAAAAAATCTTTAAACTTTAACTATTAAAAACAAACATAAAATAACTTTGTAAAGACAGTGTTTAAAAATTTTGATGTGAGATTCACACAAGAATAAGATCTATTAAGACATAAATTAACAAGAACAGCATTGTGTAAAAACAACAAATAAAACGAAAAAAAAATTAAATCCAGAAAAAAAACAATCAATCAAATGTTTGAATACAGCTCCAAAGGTAGGCTAGGCTATAGTGCATTCACTGTCGGTTATAGAGGATGTCATCAGATTGAAAGCTTTGAAGATTTTACCCAAATGGATTACGGCGATGTGCTGAAATGCAAGGAACACATTAATTTTAAGAAGTAGTAATAGAAAAGGGGAAAAAATGGCAAGCATCATGATTTAAATATCTAATGGATTTCACGATAAGTGTGTGTGTACGTGCGCGTAGGAATGTAACCATAGACAATGACGTAACGGACCAGCAGATACATACGTGTAGACTAACCAACAAAAGAACGATGCTACCGGACTATGAGGCTGTTAGATAGGACACGCCGTTAGTTATTTATCATTTGCATATATACATACGTATATAAATTTTCTGCTATACATTTTTGTGAGTATAACTGGGTTAGCCACGCGGTACAAATAAAACCCAAGCTCTACATACCATCATAATTTCTCTTAGTTTAGCTTTAAATAGGTTCAGTCTTTAATCTTAAGGTTTGTGTAGTTCACATGAATTTATACTGTAACTGAATTCTGTGCATGCGAATAAAGTAAAAAATAAATAAATTAAATAAATAAGTGAATAAAAAAGCATTGGGGTAGTGGAGAGTACTAAGTCATAGGTAACTGTCCTACTGGCAAGGCATTGCAATTTTTATAAACTTTACGGAGCGCGAGCCGTAAAATAAAAAGATATACAAAAATAATCGTAAAAAAATATAAGATACCGTATTTTGGCATATATCTAAGTTAATTATGGTAAACTAATATTATTACAACTTTTGAACGCAAACATTTTTCCCGCGCCCGACTGCCACGTAACAGGTACGCATCGTGGTTCTTTCCTACTCTAGACTTTACATAACCAATAATAATATTTGAATACATTTATCATTATTATTATTATTACATAAATTTAGCCAGAGAATAAATTCTAAGACTAAAGTCTTAAAGCATTATCATCTAAGGCTTTCGGCTTTATTTGTATTAATATTGTTATTATTATTATTAAAAACTCTACCGCACTTGAGATTTGAACCCGTGACCCATACATTTCATTTTCATACATTTAATGTAATTTACTTTCATTCTTTTCTTCTTACACAGTATTCTCTTGATTTACATGTCTATTTTATTATATTCCACTTATTTTACTGCTTCAACGCATCATTCAGACTTTGTCTTTGGCAAAAATACCAAAGGCAAAAAGCATTACTATAGCGGAATAAAAATAATGATGGTGCAAAGAGGAACACGCAGAGAAAAATCGGGACATCCAGTGGATGATCACTCTTGTATGATTATACATAAAAGTTTGGGGCGTTTAGAGAAAATCGAATCTTTTATCGATAACGCAGTTTTGATCTCTCTATGCTGAAGAATCATACATGCGCGACACTTATCCCATATTGCAACTTTCGAAGGTGCGCAATAAATAAGTCTTGACATGCTTCTTCTTTATATTTGTGAAACCCAAAGTCATACGTATGTTTTGGTGAGAAACTTGGGACATGTTTTTAAGCTCCGTATTTACGATGTTAAGCTGGGAAAAGTGAAGAAGGGGCTCTCGTATTCGAAGTCAGCTGGTACCACTAGCTTGATTGTGGTACCACTTGGCAATTGCAATCTTTTAAAGGTAAGTTAGGTGGCCACAGCAGACTGAACGATATTAAGCCTTAAATTTTCGAAATTACATTTTCTAAATTTTGAAAAAAGAGTGAAAATTATTTTAAAAAAAATGTATATATTTTTGGTGACGACTGGTGACTTATGGATGCGTACTAGATTTACTATTCTTATTATAGATAATTGTAAAAAGCTAAAAGTAGACACATAGGGGGTTAAGTGGTAGCAGCAGATCCGCCTTGATTTACCTCTTGGTTAGAGGGTTCTGATATAATAATATATATATATATATATATATATATATATATATATATATATATATATGTAGCAAACAAAAATTTTCTGCTATGATTATGATGTATTGGATACATTGCACGACTTGGCCTAATACAGTTTTTAATTTATTTTAGTGATAAAAATACCACAAGTTATAAATTGTGCACAAGGGCACAAGGAACGTAGGCCGAACGTAGAATGCTCCAAATTTAGTAAAATTTTATTTTCTTGTTAAACATTTCATTATTATAGACATTTTTTTTTTTTTGTATTACATATCAGATTTTGTCGCCCTATAACAATATATTTTATAAGTATTCTGATGCAGGGTGAGGTACTCCTGGGTGACCCACACTTGCTACAATGAATATTTATGTCAAATTATTATTGTTAAACAGTTTTCGTCAGAGAAGTTTACAAAAATATATTTTCCTGTCAGATAAAAGCGTACATTTGCGAGTGACCTCATACGCATAGCGGTTTTATAAGGAGAAGTTCAAAAAATCAGTTCATCCGATCAGAAGTTTTCACACAAGACACAAGAAAATAAAAATTTTGTTTCAACAATGCGGTAAAGTAATAAAAATTTCGTTTCGCATTCCGCTTAATGAATTATCCCTGATCTATATATTCTTATACGTCTTCTCACAGCTTCGCGTCTCTAACCTTCAAACGTATAATTGCTGGTCCAAGCGCTTATAAATAACACAGTATTCACTTTGCCATTAAGCAGAATGTGCTTCAAGGGCAACAATTCACTGTTCCAAAGTAAATCGTAAAAATTCTTCGAATTATTAATGATCCCCATTTTTTATAGATAAGAAATGTGCTTTGTGTAAAAGATTATGCTACATATATTTCATTTCGGTTTTTATTTTTAATTTTATAATTCTGAAAGCCGGCGTGTATTAAGCTTTTGCATTTTTACAGATAATTTCGGTTCGAAATGCATTTGATTTGTTCAATTAGTCCGAACTGTTCCATGTTTAATGTATTTCATATTTTTGTTTAGTAATAACAACTGTGATGGTGTTAGTTTGTCTCTATGCAAATTTCAATTTTGCTCAAAAGAGCAGAAGTTCTATCGCCACGACATTTTTATTATGCTGTACTCTGATGGCAAAAATGCATGGCTAGACGGATAAAATGTTAAACTAAATATTCGCAAAAATAAATAAGTTCCAGATAATTACTTACGATTTATTCATTCTTAGAAAACCGCTACCTCTCAAAAATTACTTTTGAAAAGTTTCGGCACACTTTAGATAATTTTCTAATCATTGATGAGTGAACATATACTTCACTGTATCATAATCATTTGCGAAAGTGTTGTTGTAAAAATAATCTTCAATTATGCATTCACTCTTTTGTCAAATTTATTGAGCGATGTTTAATGTGTTAAATGGCTGGACAAGCGGACAAAACTTTCCAGTGAAAACGTCACGTTAATTAGAAATAAAGATTCGTGGGATCTCTGATAGATACTTGTACCCAAATTGTTTGATAATAGTACTGGACCTCCATCATTTGATAATGAATGTACAGATTAGGAGAATGCACTTCTTTTCCGTTGTATTAACTAGGTTCACACCATGACTAGTTCATTAAAATATGCTTTCGTTAGATTTTACGGCAAAACATTTACGAACCGTGGGTTCACTTTAGGCGAACAGAAGCCACATTTTTTTTTTATGGGAGAGCTCTACGACAAATTCCTCTAGAACTGGTTTTTCCCATGTGAATAGTTGCCAATGAAAATAAAATTTTTTTTCTTTGTGTTATGACTGGCGACGAGAGAAGAAAGTGAAAATCTTGGCTTCAAGCTTGAAGTTTTATTCGCAGCAGCGAAAAGTGCGAGGAATTTTGCCGACAACAACCAACCATGGGCGCCACATGTATCGTAGTGTTGAACGAACATTGAAAAGTTAAACCTGCTGAAAAAAACACAAACACTTATGTTTTCATCACGATTTTCATCTGCCAGAAAATGAATGCCCTTTTGTCAGAAAAATTGTGTTCGCTTTATAAGGACTTTCGCACAATAAAGACGTATTTTCTCCAAGACCTTTTCAAATGAACTATATATTTGGTTGATGTTATTTTTTTTTAATTTCTTAAACAATTTTTTTTAAAATAATTTAAGACCATTTTGCGCAACCTTTAGGGGCAAACTCATTCAGTGAGGAATGGAAATTAATTAAAAAACTAAAAGAGTTGTGCACAAAAAAGGTTATAACTAATTTATAAGAAAACCTTTCTGCCGCTCATTTTTTTGACAGCACAATAAGAAAGTTTGAAATAAAGCGTGTTAATCAACGAGGTGTAATGAATTGAACTCAAGCAAGGAGTAAATAAAAGTTGAAAAAGCAAACACATTTGTACATATTCTTAAAATGTTTAAATACATTTATAAAAGATTTGTGTTTAGTAATCACTCATCTATGAAGAGAATTCACCCCGCCACTGTAAAGGCCTTCAAAAGACGCCTGCGGACAATTTTTTTCTTGGTAAAGAAAAAGCAATTAATTGATATTTGGCAAGACTATTCGGCATATGATTTTTTATTAGAACAAATAGATTACTTTGAAAAAATATTGAAATACAGCAACATCGCCAGCATTCTCTGAAGATTTTCAATTAAAGTGGTTTTTGCGGCAATTAAAAAACGAAATCATTTAATCTACATTCTTATGCATAATAAAAAAAACCTAAAATTTTTCACATATGATGATTTTTGTGTCATTGACGAATATTGAATGAAAAAGTACAATTTTCAATTAAACAAAGCCGCCCTTTTATTAATAAAAAATGTTTAAATTAAATTATAGAAATATTCAACGGAATATTGTTCTAAAGAAGTTAGAAAATTCAACTCAAAAAAATGAATATTATGTGAGTTACGAGCTGGTTCCAAGAATTGCTGGTCAAGACATGTCTAGGACCCTAAGAGTGTTTTCGTAAGTTTAATTGCTTTACTTCGTTATCTTCTCTTGGCGATTTTTTGCGATAAGGTGCCTTTTTCGAGGGATCTGTCATAAACGGAAAATGGAAAAAAACGGGGAACAAAAATGAAAGCTAGCAAAGATAGCTAACACATTTGCCATTTAGACATTTTGAAAAAGAGATACAGGGCTTTCGGAAAACCTTGGCCAAAGCAAATTTCCAATGCCAATTTAGAATATCAAGCTATTATTACCGCAAAAATGTTGTTGAAAAATTTTGAAAATTTTCATTTTTTCCTTACAACGATGTTATAGGGGGGTTGTCGAAAAAGTGCACCAATCCGAATTATTTTCGGTAACGATCGCTCTTGGGTAAGGGTACGTCAAGTTTCATCAAAATATCTCAAAAATATCAACCCGTAAATTGAACAAAAATTAGATGAACAGACATAAGATGGAATTATATTGTTATGTGTTGTCTAAGCTGGCTGAACACGTTATATCAGCTACGTTTGTTATCTTAAATTAATTGGTATTTTGCATAGCTCTTTGTGTTCTACGAATGTGAAAGATTTGGTCTGAAAATTATATATTTACTCTTTAAATAAACAAATAAATTCCAGCATCATCTTAACGTAGCGTGGTATAGGAATGGCGTTGAGTACGCAAGATTTCGGCTCAGCCAAATATAACTTTCTTGCTAGTTCTTTCTTCCTTTTAGCATACATTATGAAAAAAAAGTAATAATAATTTTCAAAGCTCAGGACTCCTTCTGGCGTTTGCCTTTGCCTTCAAATATATAGTTCAATCTATAATCTACAAGTGTTTGTTCATTCACTGTTAAATCAACGGGAATAACAGTCAGCAAGAAGTAATTTAGTTTCTACAGCTATTTAGAAATATGTTTATCCATTTAGATAGATATGCATCAACATTCCATTACTAAATGAATGCGCATTTTTCGGTTGAGTAAATAAATTTTGCAGGGATGAATGCGTTTATCAAAGAGGTATAAAGAGTTACTTGCTTGAACAAAAAAATAACGTTAAAAAATAATATGCAAAACAAAAGAGCTTCTCTTGAAGAACGATGGGAACACAATGTACGGATGTACGGATGGGTTTAATACCAAAAGTAAGTTTCCTTTGAATGAAAATACGGTTCGTTGATTGCCAAATTCATTTTAGAAGTGAAGCCGTCTAATGCTCTTGAAATCGTTAATTTCAAAATAAAGAAAGAAGATATTCATCAAGAGCAGCAGCATTTGATTCTTTTCCGAAATTGTATATTCAATAATCTATTGAATATGACGGAGGAAGATATTACTACAAATCCACGGAATTCAAATATTGCCAAACAACGTTTGGACGATGTTTACATGAAATCTGGGGTTAGTTTCCATTTGACTTTACGCAGGCGTGGTGGTTTCAAAACAATCAAAGAAAAATGCAATTCGATGGTTGGCAGAATTTGTGTTAAGGTGTAACTCGCTTTCTCTATTTTATGCTACCTCTCCACGTAACGTCAGACAGTAGACATTGCTGAAGATTATCGTTCGGAAAGCACATGTACTAGCCCTGACCGCTCGATAATAAGATGATTTCAAAATATTTATGTTCGCATTATATAAGATAGTAAGTACACCATGAGATATAATTTTATAATGTAATCATTGAAAAAATTATCCGTGCTGATATTGTATTTTCTATCCCTTCTCTTCTCTGTTTTTGATATGTAGAACTACGCAATGTACTCGGATTTGTACATTTTAAGGTTAATCAGTAAAGTGTAGCTAGTTTCAATTATAAATGTGAATCCATACTTAGATTTAGGCGATTAATTGATGTCAGATTATACCCTCTGTTTGCATTACTTCTTTCCTCCCACTCTCTATGCTATAGTTTTTCGTATACTTTTTCCTTTGTCTTTTTTTTTGCCTAATCACAATTTGGAAACTTTCTTGCATTGTGCACAAAAGATTACAATATCATACCCTACTTTTCGGTTTTTTATCGTTATTTTGTTATTGCTGTATTATAGCTCAGCCAGATTCATATACACACACATATACACGCATCGTCATGAAAATTAGTTTTTAGCTTCGATCGGTGAATTGGAGGGCGTCCTCAAAGAAATTAAACATTTAATTGATTAAAGTGTTTAACACCTCTTTAAAATAGGTCCTCCCTAACGTTCTTTCTTTCTAAATTCGTTGCGAAAGTTCTATTGCAAAGTTGTGAATGGATTTGAATGTTAAATTCGCAAAACTAGTGTTTGTCATATTAGAAAGTTAATAGTGCTTTCCCTGGGCCCCCTCAGCTTAGCTTAGTTCGACCATCGTATGTCAGGTATTCCTCCGTTACATATCCTGAATTAATTTGTTAGTCGTCTTCTGTAGTATACCTGTTCAACTTTCATGCATAAACTCTACAGTTCCTTCTTCTGAGGTATTCCTGCCTTTCGACGTTCTGCTCTAGCTATTCTTCCAATTATACTTTATTAATATTAATTTACACTTGTGATATAATAAACAAGCTTTTGTTTTTACAAAGGAAAAAGAAACATGAGCTACTGCACACGCCTTTATAAAAAAGGAAATAGGCGTACTTTTGTCTGTGTTTCAATCTACAGGCAATTTATTGGTCAGCCGGAAAGTTGTATGCGGCTGGAATGGAGTTTGATATAAATACCTCCGTTCATTTCCCGTAGGATGAAATTAGCACTGTTGATTTTCTTTAACATACTAGATCAGTCTTAAGGAGTATTAAAATTATAGATACAGTATTTAAGGGTTTTTAGAATAATTTTTTTATGGGTAATCCTTAAATAAATTGACCTCTACTTCTTAGCTGTGACCACCCAATTGACACGAAGCAGATATGTGAATGTGTAACGAAACTAAAAATGTTGAATTTTATTCAGAAAGTGAAATATGCACAAGTCTTCATTGTACAAATCACATTTTTGCCGAGTTCAGCTCTGGGGCGACCCAGGAAGTTCTTCTCATAACAAAATTTGTTACCGTCTCTACTCCCCTCGTTATATTAATCTGGAAATTTCGACCTAATTTCATGCGCACAAACTTATTAAACTGTTCTCGGATCACTGCATTTTATAGGTGCATGTACTTTTATTCAATTATCTATCTTCTATCACTAACACTATGTCTATACATACTTACTTAAACTATCGAGTATATTCTTCTTTCTCGGATTACCAACTAAGGAAAAACGTTTCTTTATTATTTCACCAACTGAGCGATCTTTACCCTTCGACAGCTTAAACAGCAAAAGGACCGAGCCATCCGAGCGCTTAGACAACTCAACATGCAAAGAGAACGAAAAGATTCTTTTACTTCGTTAATGACTCTGTCAGAGCTCGAATCGGCATTTCCGATTGTCTTGAATTCTGATCCATCCCTGACTTTTCGCCAATCCCGTAGGTCCGGTTGTAATCCTGGCTAATCTTGCACTCAACCCTAAAATACATAAAAACAATTTAACTAAATTTAAACCTGTGCGTCGGATTAAAATAAGAAACGATTTTAGTCCTAGCACCATTTATTGTGTTTCTCTTGGGTAAAAATTTATATGTATAATTTATTTGTTTTAAAGAAAAACAAAAAATTATAATGTGTATCCGTAGAACATCAGCTTTGCAATAAAGCCTTTCATATGCAATGATTATTTTCCATTCAAGTCAGCTATCAAAGTGAAGACAAAAACTTTTTACAGCTATATTTAAGTAAGCTTTTATTTTGAGAAACAAAATGTGGAGAATAAATTGTATTCTAGTAACTTTTATGTGATTATAGATAAAGGCTTCGGGCATTTAAAATTTTAATATGTAAGAAATAAATGCTTTATAAATTTATATATTTGGTAACTAACAATCCGACTTCCATAGAAATGATTACTTTCCATGTTACGTCAATAGTCTTTTTGTCTATGTACGAAATATCGTTTAGTAACAAATACCCATCGAAAATATTTTTACCTCGATATTAAAATATAATGCAGATGTGTAGAAGTTAAAATACAAATACAATTATTATTTTCATGACAGAAGGAACCCTGCTAATGTTGTCTGTAGTATAAGTTTTTCTTCCCAAACCTGCTTCGTAACTTTGTTTTCTTAAAAAAAAAAATACAACTCTGCACTGATAGGCCCGCTTAGCTCTCGCGCGAGGAAAAGTGAATGGGAGAGACGTGTCGACGCCATTTTTGTCGGGTTTTGGTCTGATCTGAATTTTCGAAAAGAGAGGAGGGAGAACGATTAGAAAAGACGTCGATGGGTTTTGGGTGACGGAGGACAATTGGAATAATTAAAATATATTTTTGGCTTAAAAGAGACGATTAATTTAAAAATAAGGAAAAAAAAAGTAGAGATAGTGAATGTTAAATGAGTGACAGTTTTCTATGTGTGGTCTATGGATATTCATTCAGATAATTGCAGGTAACATTAATCGCAATGGGCGCCTAGCAAAAATAAAAAGTTTATTGACAAAACAAAAACGATGATTAAAAGTGAGGATTTTGAATAATCTGAATGTAGATCTACTAGGAATAAATATTGCTAATTAATCTGAAAAGAAACTGAAATTAAATTCGAAATTTTGTACTTTTTATCTTGAGTTTTCAAAATGAGAAGAAAGTGAAAAATTTGTTGAACGCTCTTAAGTAAAATGGCTAATCTTACGATATAAAGCAAATGGTTCTTCCATTTCAAGTCGACTAACTTATTGGCGGATTAATGTTATTAATTAATTACAAAATGATTGAGTGCATGATATATGTTTATTCCTGTTTAGATTAACATATTCGGACATGATTCGATGGAGTAGTTGAAGACAATCATATCAATCACTAAAAGACAAATTGCAAGGTGATACAGAAATCGCTTGAGTGAATCAAAGAAGTTTTCTATGTATCTGGGAGTTGAGGTAGAGAAAGTTGCAAGTAGAGAAAAAGAACGATAAAATTAAATATTTGCGGTGCATGTCCTACGGCGTAGTTGAATATAAAAAAAAAAAAAGTGGGTTATCTTAAACCAGTGCCTTCAAAGCGACCGCACCTTTTAAAACAAGTTGTTTGCTTATATTATAAGGCTATTGCTACCGATCTTTTGCTCCAAATAATTGCTTTGCATATAACGTGAGTCAAAGAATTGTTGTTTATATAAGATAACTTATACATAAAATGAGTGTACACACAATGGCTAATTACAACAAAAATCTATCACTAAGAAAAAAAAATATGATTTATTTGTGTGCATAAAACAACTAAAAGTGAAAACATACAAAATATCAAGAAATCTTGATTAAAAATTAAAGATCATAAAAGACCAAAAATCCTCTGTACAGACAAATAATTAGATAAATAAAAATAAACGAATTGCAATTGAAATAAATTTGTGGTGAGTTATTTTCTTTCGTTTTCTTTCAGCGATATTCACTCTGAACCACCCAATCGTTATGCCGATTGCACCAGAAAAAATATGCATAAATAAAAAAATAAAGAGCAACTTTTGGCACCGCCTAGTTTTGTGATTATGGTTTATTGCCGTCTAATTCAATGCCAGACATGCCCTTGAATTCAACAAAAATAAAGCAATTGTTGTCAACATCAACAGCAAAAACAATTACAGCGCAAACAATAGAAAAGTCTGTAACGACTTTGGTGACAATAACGATAGTAGCAATAATTGTGAACAGACCGTCATCATTATCAGCATAATCAGCAGCTGTAGCACACAATTACCGCTATGAGACCTTTCTCACGCCACGTTCTTTTGCTTTCTTACTTCTATCTATGTATATATATATTGTTTTCTTTGTAATTATAGCATCTCATGCGTTTATATATAGCAAACGATAAAATTACGTTAAACGGTAGAATGTAAGAAAAATAATTTACTCATTTTTTTTAGAGGAAAGTAGACTATAGGGGTTGTGATGGTAATGTACAGCTTGGGCTTTATTTGTACCGGCTGGTTAAACCAGTTAAACACTCAAAAAAATAAGGGAAAATTTATTTATATAAAAATGATAAATAACTAATGGCGTGCGTTATCTAGTCTCATAGTCCGTTAGTACTGTTCCTTTGTCCATCAGTCTGCACCTATGTATATGTTGGTCCGTTACGTCATTGTCTATGGTTACATTCCTATGCACACACACACACACACACACCCACTTATCGGGAAATCTATTATATACTTAGTTCATGAGGTTAGTCATCTGTTTTCTATTATTACTTCTTAAAACTAATGAGATTTATTTCTTACGTGCTGTGGTCCGCTATCTCATTCTTTTCCGTTCATAATGCCATCTCATATTGCTTCCCTTTGCCAAATGACATAGTCTTGTAGTTCCTTGCATTTTATAAACCCTTTTATATGTTTTCTTTTCTTTCGGATTAAGCCACTTTGTTGACACCAATATTTGCAGATTCTTCTTCTTATGTGTGCACACCAGTTTTTAGAAACTCACTGATTTAGTTATAATGTGCTCTTATTTATTATTCCATGGGCCAGTGGCACGGCCTAACAGCGTTAGAGACAAGAGGACACACACGAAAGTATTGGGATATAGTGCTTATAGGTCTTCTGAATCGGGCATATGCCAAGGAAACGAATTCAATGTAGAGAATAGATATAATGCCTGCTTTAATTAGCGTATATAAGTGCACTTAAAATAATCTTAAAATTTTAATGCACCTAATTCTCTTTTTACACCATTTTTATTTACACGAAATTTGATTTAATACGAGTTAGAAAGAAAAACAATCTCTTTTTACAAGAATTGTTTTGTTCTAACCAGATTTCCAATATTCTATGAATTTTTTGTATGAATTCTTGGAATGAATTTTTTTAATGTATTCTTTCTTTTTTTGACGTTTCTATGAATTTTTTCATTGTCACTCCTCATAAGGATGCGTAATGACTATTCTTTATATTTTTCACAATTCAGTTAGATTATGTCGATTGTATGCGTATATGAATGGGATTCTCCTAATTATGCAGAAAGTAAAGACGTCATTTTTAATACTATATTTAATGAATAAAAGTGTGTAAGCCCGAAATAAATACCTAAGTGAACTCTAAGAACCCTTTGTTAATGTTGTTCATTGCACTTTTTAGTTGCTTTTTTAGGTCTGCAACCAATCTATTATTTTTCCATTTAGTTTTAACATAAAGTTGTGTATTCGAATTTTTTGAGAACGTATCCATCGCGTAAAAAGAGTATTAGGTGTATAAGCAAAAACTAACGAAAGTAGGTTGCAAATAGTTCTGCGATCCTACTTACATAAAGATACGTGTTTGTGTATAAAACATATAAACGAGAAAACTTCAAATATCTAAACTTCACTAGGAGTTTAAAGAAAAAGTTTGTTTTTGTTACCTTTCCAGTTAAAAAGAAAAGGTTGTAAAAATAAAAGAAATCAAAAAAAAACAAAAAAAAACCAAAGAAACTAAGCATCATTTTGGATGATATTCAACAGCAAAGAATAATATATTTAGTTATGACTGCCTACCATCATTTGCTGAGAGACTAGATTCCTTCATTCATTGGTTCATTCATTTATTTGCACGACCTTGGCATGCTTTACGCTTAAGGCAAAATTGCGAGTACCTCTTACGTTAACATTTCTGTAGAGATGTTTGGCTAACGTTTCAAGGCATTTTTCTTTTCTTACTATGTTGTGTGATGTTGACATTTGTTTCCTTTTTCTCTTATACTTTTGTTTCCCCGAATCTTGGTGGGTGTTTAGTAATTGTTGTTGTTGAATTTTACAATACTGCGACTAATCATGTAAACGCGGCGTAAAATAGACAAAGGAATCTGATTGAGGTTAAATAATCAATCTTTATGTATCTCGCGCTATCGCCCATCCGGCGGTCAACTAAAGGGACTAAACCTAGCTGATTTACGGATGGTTACGGATTACTCTTACGTTTCGGTGATGTTATTCAAGGCACGATGTAGGAGGAAGAGGATGCGCAGTCTTCTTCTCCTGTATGCCTCTCTTCGAAATAAAATTTATGTTGCCAACCAGCTAATTGATCACATCCGAAATATTTCAACTGACTTACTTCGAAAATGACTACTCTTCCATATTCCGTTTAGTTTCTGGGCAACTCGGTCTCCACAATTCTTAACTAGCGCGGTATCGCCCACTTTGCACGTCACAAACGAAATAATCAAGTTTCGGGTTGAGTACAGCCATGTTAATGAGCCCAGTTTCTTATTTTTCGTATTTAAATATCCTGCACTTCCAGGTGAACTTTTTGTTTTCATTTAAAAAAAAGGCCTAACTGATTTATTTCGCAGTATATATTTTTAAATATTTTTAAAAATACATATTACCAACTGTCAAGAATAAATTGAGTGGAGCAGGCGAATTGGATGAACCAAGAATCAATTAGAAAACTGATCAGCACTTCGTTTTTTCATTGTTGGCGATTGGTCGGTGTACGGCTGTCGGCGTCGAGTCAAAAATACTTTGGATCAGCGGGGTTATAGCTGCTGACAATGTAACGAATGCGTCGGATGATAAAATCGGCGTCGAAGAGCATATTTAAAAGGAAAATGAAGCGAAATATAATTATGAAATGCACATATTTGATACAATCAACGAATAAAGAGAATACATAATCCTGTTAATAACAGAAATTCCAAAGGATTTGGGATTATTTTTATATATATATATAATTCCTTTTGTTGCTGTTTTTACAATGACATTTCTTAGTAAATATATATACATATAAATATGTAAATTTCATTTTCTTTTAAAAAAAAAAAAACAATCGCCTACTCATTTTCGTACAAGCTGGCTATGCCTCAAATCGCCTTCCTATTGTAGTCCTTAACAGTATGATATGTGACATACAATTGTTTTTTTTTTTTTTTTAAAGAAAATGAAATTTTGTCAATTGAGGCAGTTCTGATGTGAGTTGGTAGTTATCAGTCAATTTTTTTTGAATTTGGAAAAAAAATATATAGAAAAACTTGGAAGAAGTCCTTAGTTTGTTTTTTATGAAAAGAGTGAAATTGTCTTTCACGTTTTACAAGATTATTAAAGCTGCAATGAGTACATTATACTAATATTGTATTAAAATTACAATTAACACAACGGTTTTGAAAACACAGTGCAACGGAATTAGGAATGTAATGAAATTAAACGTTGAACATGTAACATAATTAAAGAATTTATAAGTAAAGAAGTTCAGAGTGGTTCTACTCCTGTTAAATTGTTTCGAGTTATGATCAAACATTTTTCCTGACTGAAATCCATGCCATAACCGATGTAAGCCGTATAGATATAAAAGGTTTAAGACGCGACGGCTTTGCAACTTCTTGATGAGCCTTTAAATCAGCATTCAATTGCTTTGTGTATGTTCAACTTCTTCGCCATCTTCTTCCGTTTCATCGCCAACTCTCTCATTACGAAAATCGCCTACATCAAATTCAACAGCTCCTACCACATCTGCTGTGATAAGTTCACGTTTGCAAAGACGTCGTAGCTCCGAAACCCATGATGAGCGTTTAAAATCTCAGCAACGTAGCGGTGGTATTTATTTACCTGTACATCTTGAGCAGATTTATTTGTTTCTTTAATTTTTTTTCCTAAATTATAAAAATTCTTATTGAATTACCAACACGAATGCACATTCGGCGCTTATTTAAATGGGTGAGTTAAATTTTAATATTAATTGAATTAGTCACTCCGTCGATAACTTAATTACTATTAATTTATAATTCATGTTATTTATTATAATTATTAAAGTGTTTACCAACTAATTTCTTTTGAATGATACCTGTTGGCGAGGTAAATCTACACATATACTACACTTCCACTTACAAAAATGTAAAATAATAATAATTCTATAGGCCAAATTTCTGTTGTTGAACCCCCCAATTTCGGCGAGTTAGTCAAACTTTGTTAAGAGTTCTTAAAGTATGCCACAGCCTCTTCTGGAACTATGACGCTATGCTCTTTTTAGAAGTTTTCATATTATCGAACAGCTAAGTAAGTTTTTATAGAAACAAGTTTGGACATTGAACCGATAGATATCAAAGACGACAAATATTGGGAATAAGAGAAAACTAAGAGCTGAATAAAAGGGAAAAAGACGAGAAGAAAAAGGTAGAAAAGGAAAATACCGAGCAATTCGACAAATTTTAGAGAATTAAGGCAATCTTGAATACATAAAATGTCATTTAATGTCAAACATAAAGCGGGCTAGAAACATATATCGGATTAAAAGTATATAGTGACTTTTTAAAACTTTTTCATTATAAATGAATATTTTTCTTTCTTACGTTTAATTTTTATTTAAATAAATTTGCATGCATTCAAAGTGTTTAAGTTAAAGTTTTATTATTGAATTGGGTTTTAGTTAAAAAATTTTCAAATTATCAAGGAGCTCAAAGGCACTTCTGCAGGTGCTATTCCCTGAAAATTTTACTTTGCATAGCGGTCTTGTACCCTTCATCCATAATGCGTCTTTTGCCTAACGTTTTGTTGGGAATTAATATCTCTTTTTATATGTACATCGACAACGATAACGCTCACGTGAGATTGCCGTTCTCATAAGCCAAATAATTAAACCTTCCCTGTACAACTTCTTTCTTTCAAACTCTTTCGGTTAAACATTGCATTATTAACTATAGTGTGAACTTAATCTAAATTCTCTTCCGCTTCCAAAAAATCACTTTTTTCCTTTCATTTCTTCTTTTGGTTTCAAAAATCACTTTTAAATTTTGCGCTTCTTCTTTAACCCTTATGTAAACAATTACTAAGCATTTGTTTTCCCTTGAGCAACGCAACCCAAGCCAATTAAGCGAACCCAAGTTCAACTAGAAACAACGAAATAAATAGATGGTTCAACATTTTGTTCAAACTTCAAACCAGGATATTATTATTTCTATCATGAACAATAGAGGTAAGGCTGGTAATTAGCAGCCATTTGACAGCTTGCTCTTTAATTCCCATTATTTGTACGCATACATATTTTATTAATAAATTCTTGACTTAACGACGCATCCTCTCAAACGTTTGTAAAACCGAGCATAAATAAGATGGGAAGATAACCATGTATGCGGGCGATTGTTGATTGAATATCGCCTGATTCTTTTTTTTTTGAGAGATAATTGATTACCGCCAAAAGGCTAATCACGTGCCATTGTCACCAGCTTTCCTAATCTTCCTGTCAAATTTTCTGTTACAATGAGCTTAAAACTGAGAAAATTGACATTTGTTTGTTTTTTATAAACAAACCATATGTGGTAAAGAATAACAAGCATGGGAAATGAAATGAAAATTATGTGGAATGTGTGTTAGGCCATAAAATGATAAATGAATTTAAATATTGAAACGGTCATAATTGATTTACCAGAAATTGATAATTAATTGCTCCGGGTTATTAAAGAAGAAGAGCCAGTATATAAATTGTTTTTCAATAAAAGTAGAAAGTAATACATTTTACAATTTATTTAACTTTCATGTCAATTGTCGTGCGAGTTATAACTTTAAAAATTATTTGTATTTTTATGATTATTACAAAATAATCTTTATAAACATCGTGACATTACCCCGCTATCTTCTTCAGTCAATTAGGTCAATTAAGCTTCCGCCACGTGAGTATTAACATCATCAAGCTCATAGGTCGCCTGTGCTAAATTATTCAAATGGTCTCCTTCCAATTTGTAGCGGACCCCTTTCGCTCTTTTTCTAGAAGAGCCCGACGAATTCAAAAAGTGTAATTAGATTTCCAAAATACTAGGTACTGTACTTTTCACAATGCTCCTTACCTTGTAATGGACTTCGTTGTATTGTTTATTTTTAGATCCAACCTCGGTAATGTGTCATCAGCCAATGCTCTTGTGGATATCCATTATCACCCAAAAAAAATTAAAAAGCTACAGATTTTTGGCGCTTTAATGTTTTTTTTTTACTGTGACCGAACAGCCAAACATTGCTATCATGCCCAGTCCAATAGTTTTCCTGGTAAACTCTTTCACCGGTGTGCCTATAGCAATCGTTTATTGTAAAACAAAAAGATCAATTAATTTTGGCCGTCTGGAATACCAAATTTCTGTTAAGAATAAACCGCGTTTACGGTCCATTGATTTGTGGTAAATTTTGTTGGTTTATACTCAATATTAATCCAAATTTGTTTTCAGCGACAGCAATTTTATTGTCGCTAGATTTGGCGTAACTTAGAGAGTGCATTTGATGCGAACCACCAGCAAATTTGGTTATTTTTTTTTGCTTAGATTTTATTGGTGATTGTCGCTTACTCCATTGTCACCTGCTTACATGATTACCCTCTGTTTTTCAAGGTGAAAATGCACTTAGCATACATATAAATATGCATGTACCAAAATAACCAAACGGTAGACATGCGTGCACCCAATATATTTTTTTTCTTTTCATCGATTATTTCACATTGGAGCATTCTACATTTTTCTGTTCGCCAAATGCTTCGACAAATTTCAATGAATATTTTCGTATCAAGAGATGTACGCATATAACATAAGTTATTCGACACCGCGACGATTATTATATTATTTATATGCCACAACACGTACCACGCAGTCGTATAGGCGGACGGGCATGGCTTAATTACGCTGATCAGAAGTATATATATTTTGAAGGGTTTGTGGAGCTTCTTTTTGGGTGTTGCAAACATTCTGACAAAATAGATATATCGCCATCCTTCGTCGGTGGGTATAATAATGATTATAATAGTAATAGTAGTCGAGGAAATTTTTTATATAATTTATCAAAATATTTACGTTGAGAATAATTTCTTGCCTTAAACTATATAAAATTTTTGGCAATCAATTAAGAATCTGTGCAATAGTCTTTCCAACCAACAGTAAACTAGTTCGCTCTTACTAAGGCAGCAAATGCAATAAAAAAGTTTTGTTTATAATATTTCCAAATAATTTTTGAAAATGTACACGAGAAGCTGGCACAATTTTGCGGGGGCACAGGTATATTCTACGTACTGACACAGTTTATCCTGCTGCAGTTTATCGTGTTTTGTCAAATTTAGCTGCTTTCCTGTGCTTATGCACAAAACATTGAAAAACAGGTTACATTTAATGTCAAAAAATGTCTGGTTGTCCGTTGTCCTTCATTTTACTGTTATTACATATTCGTCTATGGCATGACAGATATCTGAATATAAAATATGTGTACAGTGTGAAATCTTATGTATTATAACTGAAAATACACTCCTTCCGATGTATTGATTATAGATAATATACATACGAATTGAACAAAATGCAACGAAAAGAATTCCATAAAGTAATAAACAGCTTTGCATTTTAAAGCTCATCTATATGTAGCAATCAACACAAAGGAACACATGTTTATTTCCGTGCACTTGTCCTCTTCTTTCGCTGTTACCTATGGATTACGAAACTACCAATATTGTGTTAACGGATCGTAACGACGTCAACTCCACAATTTACACTTTACGCAAATGTCTCAGAATATAAAGGAAGTCTGCTCATTGATGGGACCTTCGCTGATTATGAGCATACCTGCAACCAAACATTTGCTGATGACGTTTCCATTCTATAGTTAGCTGTGAGGTGAACTAGTGTGCTTGTCCGTTACATGTACTAAGCGTGATATCCCATTATTACTTCATTGTCAGTTGGTCCTAGGAAGTTAGATGGTAAACCAAGTACGATCTTGCAAGGCCAGTTAGGTAAAGACTTGTGTAATTGTGTCGTCAACATGTTTATGTCGTCAGGTCGATAGAGAACGCTTTGGAAGTTTGTTGACCTTCTATAAACGCAGTGATGCTTGCTCAATAAGGCAGTTAATGTCTCCCTAATTTTGACAGCTTTATAAGCGACTCTTGCTGGACTTACATCAAACGTGAAAACTTTATAAAACGTATACGCTCTGGTTCTTATTTTAACCTTTTAAGATACATTTACCAGGCCCATAAAAAAAGTATCTTTAAAAAAATCTTTGATTGATCCTAAAAAATTCAGAAATTTAATTTATTATTGCGTATATAGGGCACAAACAAATCACTTAGTGCACAGCGCTAAAATTAGTAACAGAAGAGACTTAAGAAAAACAAATAAGAAAATAGTATTCGGTCGTGACCGAGTCTTTTATACCCATCACCGTGATCCCAAAAAGAGGAAAACGACTAAATTTTCATATTCGTTAATTTTGGGTAGGCGTGTTTGATTTTTTCTACTTTCACAATAAAAATGGAAATTTGCACGTATTGTTGTATTTTGTGAGTTATAAGCCAAAAACACAGAAAGCAAAGGTGCTTCCAAATCTTGTTATGTGGATGCATGAGCGTTGCAAGCGTATTCTTTGGCCTGTTTTGGTAACTTTCATATTCTTTGTGTGTTATGAAGTGTTTGAAAATTAAATAAAATTATTCTGTAACCGCGAAACAACGTTCTTCTACCTTGTAGACATTAAATAGATTTTTAAACATTACCAGTTTCCCGACACACATTATTAGGTTCTTTTTTATTTTATTTATTTTAGGTTTGAAGGTCTTCAGAGAATTCGGAGTCATTGGAGGAAACTGCGAGGTAGACTGTTCTTTTGGAGCTGACAAATTTACAAAAATTTTTAGGATTAGCAAGCAGTGAGGATTTTATCAACTGAAGATACCTGCAATAGAAGAAACCTTGCAGCAGAACAGGTGAAAAACTTGTAAGCAGAACCATTTTGATAACTTTTTTGAAAATTTTGTATTTCCTATTTTTGTAATATTTAACTTCCCTTGTTAAACCGTGGCGAGCACTTGATTTGAGGCCGAAGTTGCTTGATCGAAACGAATACCGAAATAGTTTGGTTTAATACATTGTAGAACGATCATAGTAGAGTTTCAATATTTCCATCAGATAAATCGAGAATAATGTGTGAAAAATGAGATTTAAGCAGTAAGACATTGGTTTTATTAAAATCGTAATATATATTGGATGAGCTTACATTTGCCACGTTAGAGTTGTTCAAGGGACCATCATGCCTGTAATAAAAGGAAATACAAATAGATTGATGATACGGATCCTCAGGTAAACTAAAGGGTGGACAGCGATTAACAACTATCTCCGGGATGTTGGCAAACCAAAGATGTAGCAGTCTTCCATTACCATTAGGGATACGGTTGTATTGCAGTAAATTACGAACAAATAATTCATTGAAAACCACATTAGCTCTATCAAATGTTTTCCTACATTTAGTTTCATTGTCGCGATGAAAAAAAGAAAAATATTAACATTGAGCTAAAAATGCTCTATTTGCTGACCGTTATTTAGCAGTGACAAGAGCACCACTAAAATCTTCAAAATAGAAGAGATTAGATTAACAACAACTTTGCTAACAAGCAATAAAATGTAATTTACTGCCTGCAACGGTCATTGGCTCAAGACGTTGGTTTAAAATGTTAATGGCTTAATTTGAAATGGTAGTGAACAAAAACTCCCTTTCAGTTGAAGTTTATTGCAAAATCTGTAAACAAGTTACAATTTAGAAGAAATTCTCATCTTAATATATTAGCAACTAAGAAGCATCTTTATAGTCGAGGCTTGTGTGATATTGCGTGAAAAGATTTCGTTCTCCCGTGAAGTCACTGCTTACAACACTGCACTGAGAGGACGAGCAGACTGGAGAAAAATATTATCCAAAATTCTTTACATGTTCACCGTCGTGCAGTATCAAAACAAGTCCTGCGACTTTGGTCCTTACACACTCCTCCTTCTTCGGGTACTCCGACAAAAGCAAAACCATGCATAACAACTTGGGACATCCTCCATTTCTCCTTTCGTCAACCATAACCTAATGATTTGTGGAGTCGTTGCATCATCATCTCATGTGTTTCAACGACCTTCACCAAAGGGTTTATATAATCACTCACGGCGATAATTCGTTGGTTTGTAAAATAATTCATCTTGCACCCTGCTGACCACACTGCCATACCCTACAGTCTTCTTGTAACATCATTTATTCTTTACACATCGTTTTTATAATGTTATTACAGATCAATATGATCCATTCAGCATTTGGTGTTAATCTGTCGGTTTCGAATGATTTTTCCTTTATACAGCATTCATTTGCGACATCGACGACTTACTTCCTGATCCAACCTAACGGTTTTATAACATCATTCGTACAGCATTATCTTTACTTCAATAGCACTAGCCTATTGGTTTCTTTCATCATCATTACACAGATTACGAATCTCTTGGAGTAAGCTTTACTCCTGGCATAACTAGTTTGGCTGCTAATCTGTTTTTCTCGAAATAAAGGTCAGTCCTAGATTTCTCGTTCTTCAGACTCGCAGTTCCTTGTTCTTTCTATTCAGGTATTATGTATACTATCCGCTCGTTCGAACCACTCAGCTCGTTTAAATTTCAGAAGACACTTCTTCGGATATACGGCAGGGCTATTTCTCTTTTAAATCCACTAACATTTACATATTTTGCTTAGTTCATTAACTAGTTGAAATCACTTCAATTTTCTAATCTAATCATTATTTTACGTTTGAAAATTTTTATTATTACTTTTTTTTTTCTTTACCGTTTGATAAATGTTGTGTTTGTATTTTGTTATTTTTTTATGAGTGCTGCAGCTCTTATATTTAGCTTGTTTTGTTTGATGAAAAATTGCTCTCCTAATTGTTCCAGTTCACAGCAAAATTAATCCTTTTTCATCAAACAATTTATGTTAATTTCACCCTTTATTCTTGCTTTTCCCTAAATGTTTGCTTTCAGACCTCGTTTCTTCTTTTTTTTTTTTTTTGTTAACTAATTCATTTTTTCGCTTGGTTTTATTTTTTTGTTATTTATTATATTTTAATTAATTTTAAGAAACATAAAAGAGCTTGAAAGAGAACGAAATGCTTTTTGGATCCATAAACTTAATTGCGAACTGTTCTAACGAGAACGAACGACTCTCGAGCGACGAGAGAGAGAGAGAGAGAGAGAGAGAGAGAGAGACTTACGAATAGAGGTTCTCCATAACGGTAGGTCGTTGTTACTACTCCATGCAAAGCAGACCTATGGAAGCCCTACGCTTCAAATGTACGTGAACGTTACACTCTTTTGCAAATTCATACTGCATTGTATTCAAATAAAAGATATAAGAAATGTATTAAAAAGTTGATTCTTATTTCCGTAATACAAAAGTAGGATTGATTTGCAATTCATTTTAAAACATTATACATTCCTTATAGGTAAATTCATCTGCTAATGTATTCATGTATTATACAAACTAAAAAGTGAAATAAAATATATTTAAGTTCTTAGTTCAAGTTCATAATTCAAAGCTTTCTTATGAAATGGAAATTACATGGATTACAGGTAACCCTCCTATAACGCTGCGAATAGGTTCGTAAAAAACTGCGCGTTATAGGAAATCGCGTTACAGGAGGAGGAGGTCCACTGCAAAAAGGAGAAATAGGTTCGTAAAAAATTCCGCGTTATAGGAAATCGCGTTGCAGGAGACTTAGATCCACTA
>KK500188.1:98130-108203 GCA_000688715.1 Glossina pallidipes | reverse complement strand
TAATAATAATAATAATAATAATAGCAATAATATGTTAATAAAAATAAAGCCGAAAGCCTTAGATGCTAGTGCTTTAAGATTTTAATCTTAGAATTTATTCTCTGGCTAAATTTAAATAATAATAATAATAATAATAATACCAATTCATTTATTTAAAAAGCGCAAAATAAAATAAAATCTGGAAAAACAAATAAAAACCAAATTTCAATTCTGCTTAACATTAAATTAAACCAAAATTCAAATCACAACCTTCTACAAATCTCCCTCCTCGACATCGCTTATTATAATTTGAGTGTGTTTCAAACGTTTTACTCATATCCGTCCTAATTCAAATTTCGAGCTTGATCCTTTTCAACGTTTACTGGTTTTAAAAAGATCTTTTATTGAAGTCTGTTCTCCCGTATTTCGGAAATCTCTATAGATTTCCTGGTAGGCGGACAAATTATTTTTATGATTTCTTTTGAACTTTTCTGCTCTATCCCTTAGAGAGTCGTTTTCCAAAACATACTCTTTCAACTTCTTCGCCAGATTTAAAATTTTCTCCACACCTTTTAGTGAAAAGTTTTCAATTTTGGCATTGGAATGATCGTTAGAGCTATTTTCAATCGATAATGCTTCATGATGCAACCAATTCTTCAATGACAAATTGCCACTAAATCTGCTTCATTTATTTCGTCGTTCGTATATAGTTCTCGAATATCATCCACAGTAATTTCGTGAAATCCATCGCCTCTTATTACGTTCGCCAGTCTCACTACGTTTCTATATTCATCCTCCACTGGATTAGGAACAGTTGCCTGAACTGCTGCCTCGGGCGATAGTGCTTTCCAGCAAGCTCTCAGTGTCGATTGACAAATTTCTTTAAGTGACGTCCGAACGATTTCAACACAATTTAAAAATGAGAACAATTTCCAGACTTCCTTGACCGTTATATTTGATGATTCCATCTTCTATTATTCTATTATTCCTTGATGTAAGAGTTGTAATAATGATGTAGTGTTAGGTAGTAAATATTCAACTTGAATATTACGATGACATAAATCAGTTGCATGAGATGGAGCATTGTCTAAAAGTAGTAAAACTTTAAATGCCGCGTTCTTTTTGTTTTAAAAATTTTCTACATCAGGAACAAAGTAATGATGAAACCAATTATTAAATAAAATGGCAGTCTTCCATGCTTTCTTGTTCGCTCTCCAATACACTGGAAGATTGTTTTTGTTGCATCCTTTCGTAGATCGTCGATTTAATGATCGGTTAATAAACATTGGCGTGGTCATGAAATCACCAGACACATGACTGCAAAGTAACAATATTATCCGGTCCTTAGAAATCTTAAAGCCAGGAGCTGTTTTTTCATTTTTCGAAATAAAAGTTCTTGACGTCAATTTTTCCACCACAAACACGTCTCGTCTGAATATTTATCCGCTGCATCAGCACCTGGGGATGCAAACGTCAAAAGAAATGAGTCGCCTCACTAACGAAAATTTCGCTAGCACTCCGTATAATTCGTAGTTTCCTTGACGACGTGCAAGCGTTATAAAGCCATGTCATGTTTCGGCCACCTTTTACCACATGTTCAATATTTTGTGGTGGTAACCAGTCAGTACTGCAGGTTAAGTATCCGTACTTCGCCAAAAATTTTTATAATTTGCGAATATTGACAAAAATGGACTTTCTTAAGGTTAAATGGGCATCATGGGATATAAAAAGATAACACAACATTTTTAACGACATAACACCCAGTTTAATCTTAAAACTTCACTCCGAGAGAAAGATGAATAAATATACAAATGCAAATTCCATTAAGTCATTCCTGTAGCGTGATCAAACGAGGGGAGCTTCTTCCGGTCATGGCGATGCGATGCTTATTGTATTGAGTATATGAGGTGATCATTTTAATCATGAATTTTCTGTTTAGTACAATTTTACTAGCAAAAATTGTATTCGCATATCATTCTTTTTATATGCTAGACACTTTGATAAATTGCAAAAATCCTTTAAGATTTGATTTGAGAACTTGTCAAAATATCAATTCCTAAAATCCGTTTGAATTTTAAAAAAAGTTTAAGTTCAAATTCATTACCAGTAGCATCAAATAATCTAAAAATTAATTTCAACCTTCCGTACGAGCTACAACTGCCGCCTTAAAAAGACAGTTTTGTTTTGGATAACAGTACTTTTAGAAAGGCTATTGAAAGCGCAGGTCTTCTTTTGTTACAGACGTCATACATAGTACATTACCTTTAATTAATTTGTACACATAACACCGATCGAAATGAAAAATTTTACAGAAAATCATTTTTCTAGACAGTTCTGCAGCCGTACTTTTGACTATCTCAGATAGTTCTGCTCTTCGTTTTAGTAACGAATTTATATATTTACAGCATCTCCTATTTCTACATATTTTCATATTTAATATTAGTCAGGTCTATTGCGCCCTTATTCCTATGTTGGTAAAAAATATATTTTGCTAATGTTTACTTTTTCTGTATAAAATAATGTATTTCTATGTAAAATGAAATAAATTTTATTACATTGCTATTAAGCTTTTAATAAAAGATTTTGTTATTTACATATTTGCTTGAAGTATAAGAAGAAAGAAGTTAACAAAGCGAGCGCATGCAATAATGTTAGCTTTTACACTTGTGTATGCGTATGTTTGAAGACCTGCAAAGGTATTCCTTCTTATGCGAAAGGGAATCGTAAGCATTCTTGTTCTTGAGAGAAGAAAAATGCTTTTTTTTAGTTTTTCCTTTCAATTTTTTGGCATAAATATTTACATAAGTAATATATGCAAACATTTGTGTGTGTATTTATATCTTTAATATCACAATAAAATATCATTTTAAACAAATTGAAGTTTAAAAGAATTCTAAAGTGTGGATTTTTTCTTCTTTCACGTGAATAAATTCGTTGTCGTCAAAACGGAAGGTTTTTTAGACTTTGAAAGTTTGAACAGCAAAGAGTTTAAGGAGATAACACCATTGTAACAGCCTCAAGAAACGAGTTTTTGCTATTTTTTTTTTTTTATTGTGGTGAAAACATCAGAGGAGAAAAGGGCAAATTGTCGTTATATAAAAAGCGAAACTACAAGCGACTGTCGAAATACATACCTCAGAAGCTAATGAGAAATTAAACGGGAAACATCGAAATTAATCGAAAAAAGGTTAAATGGAGACGGAAAGACGGTTATATATGAAAAAGAAATTAATTCCTTCAGCAGTCTTCAAGTGCCATTTACAAATTTTGCATATATATATATATATATATATATGAAACTACATAAAGTTGATCCCACCTGAGTGGCCGAAAGCAAAGAATCTCGACTAGCAACTCTCAATGATCGTAGGTTCGAATCTCAAGTGCGGTAGAGTTTTCAATACAACCGAAAGTCTTGGATGTTAGTGTTTTATGATTTTAGTCTTACCATTTATTTTTCGGGCTAAATCAATAATAATAGTAACAAATACATACATGTGCCTTGGAACGTGGATTTGGTGCAATATTACGGCAACTTAATCGCTATACATTGCAATCCAAGTGCCACATATTATTCGCTAGAAAATATAGACTCCATTTATTGGCGATCCACTTAGAGTTAATCACAGGTTGTTAATGCCTTCAAAGACAAGTCAGGGAAACAGCACATTGCACACGAAGTTGCGAAGTTCAGAATGTGTAAACCGAGGACTTTTCACATGTTAAGGACGCGAGTTACAACGTGTTGATTTTCGAAGTCGCACTGCCAGTAATATATTAGTAATATTTACAGAAATAGTCACGGATATGTAAAAGCAAAACGCTAAGAATCACTACGAATGCTATGAAACAAACTTTGAAACTTTGAAAACAGAGCTGCATAACAACTATATAGAAAAAAGAGATTTAAAACAAAAAAAAAGTGGTTATCTGTTATTGGTTCAGAAACATACAGCAACCTAAATTATTAGAAGTGCCCACAATCAAACTCATTTTGCCGTGCAGAAAAGAATTCACGCTTTGAAAGAGCAAATACAGAGCACAACATATATGTAAATGTTACACCGCAAACACCGCAGAAAGAAAAAGTACATGAACTTGGAGAGTTATCGGCCATTAAACTGAAACGACTTGACACAGGAAAAAGCTAGCAAAGCTTATTTAGGTCCACATTGAATTGTCAAAATAAACGGTAACGGCCGTTATAACGCAGGCCCACATAATACAGCCGCTTATGTTGATTACAGAGAGCCGTGCAAAACTCTTGAACTTTACGAAGTAAAGTAAAATGTAGATATTGAGAAGAGCAGTAGGCAGTGGCGACCTGACAGTGAGCAGTATAATCGAATGCAAGAGCGTGGCAGACACAAAGAGAAACAATAATAAGTCGCTAAGCGGAAGTCGTCGAATGAAGTTGTGAAGCTGTGCAGCCACTGGGCCTTTTTACTTATTTTACACTTAATTTCTCTTTAAATTACTCTCTAATAGACATTTGGTTATAATATTTTCAAATTGAATTGTAATAATGGAGTTAAAATCATTCTTTAGATGTGGACTTCTAACGATGGAAAAGAACACATGTGCCAATTCAAGAAAATTGTCGTCATCAGAATGTAGATAAACCGATTTTGATAAACATCTTGTTATTGTTTATTCTAATAGCAAAATTTGTAGACATTTTCTTGAAAGTCGAAAGTTCACTGTCTGTACAGACAGTGGATGAACGTCGTCCTAGGCAATTAAGACATTTAGAATTTATCGCTAAATTTAGGTCTTCTATGCCAAAATTTATGGAGGGTCCAACTGGAGGGTACTCTCTTACGAGCTTTCACTATTGAAACAATCCACCGATTTAAATTTAAAGCCTCTTATGACTGGGTAGATAATTAAGGGAACTGAAAAACTACTGAAAAATAAAAAATCAGGCGTTAATTTCAAATTAACTGAAGTTCCCTTTTCACGTGTTTTCAGAATTGTCCCTACTTTGCAGTTTATATAAAATAAATACTTCCATATGCCACTCATAAGCAAACGCTTATGGTTGGGCGGTTATGCAGGCAGTTAAAAGCAACGTCCATAGCTCGAGAACACGATAACAATAGGTACGAAGTATTATTGTGTTTCGAGGGTTCCGATACCACATTGAAAGGGGCCTTAGGAGCCACATCCCATTGTGTATTGGCAGCATGTCTGATTACCAAATAATTTGATCATTTCAAGTCTTAACACTACTGTAGATGATATTTTACCAGAAATTAAACAATTATTATGAAACGTTAACTCAAATTTATTCCACCATTGGAATGCCGGTGATAACACTATATGCCAAAAGATTTAAGAAACTGCAAATTATTATTGTGGCAACAATTAAGAACATTTGTGTAAGGAATAACATTTTGTTTTGCTTTTCCTATTCCTTTTTCAAGTTCCGTCCTATGCGTTGCATTTCATTGACTACTTTTTTTCATCTTACCATAACCTCATAGATCAGCGATTAAAACTGTATAATTAATAGAGAATTACAAAGTTTAGATTTTAATAAAGATTTGTGAAAACCAAACTCGTGTCTTATTTTGGTCCCACATTGTAAGTAGTAATGTAAACTATTAAAAATATTTCACCTATTTTTGTTAATATAAGTGTACTATATGAGATGTTGGAGTTGTCTCAGAATACAGTTCCAATTACGCTGCAGGTAAACACTCTAATGAATTCAAGATAACAGAATAAATGCTTACTACAATACTTGCTACAAATTTCATCGTTGACGACCCAATAGAAGATAGGATATTGGTTTTCGAAGTCAGCAATAGTTGTTCTCAAATGAAGCTAAGCTAAGTTCGACTAAGTTCGACTAACTTCGAAGTACTTATCTTTGGAAAGAGGAGGAAGTTGGTTTTCGACTTTTGTCTTTACTCTTATGCAAAGCAGCAAGCTATATAAACGTGCTATGCAATGAGGACAATGAACGAAATCATAAAGATGGCGGGCCATAATTGTATTCCTTCTTATATTTCTGCGTCCCACTATAGTTAAAGCGCAGACAACGGAATACATAGGTATTCCAACATTCTGCTCAAAATTGTGATTAGGGGAATCTTAGGGATTTTTTGTGTTATCAACAACAGCAATAACGCTGTAAATTAGTGGCAATTGTATGCTTCATCATCACAGTCAATTGGTGTCAGTATATACCAAAAATGTTGCTAAAAAATTTGTCAATATTTGAAAAGAAATCAAATTTACTGGGAGCGCATGAGTATTTGAAAGGCGTCATTGTTATATATGGAGAGAATTTCTGCCCACACAAATAATGAGAATAAAAGAGCAAGCAGAGAAATGGCTGCTAATTAACGGCTCTGTCACTGTAATGGATAACAGAATCACAAAAGTACCAAGTACCAAGAAATTCGCAGTCTCAACTTTCAATCAAATGTGGGGACAAAATGTTGCAGCATCTATATATTTTGTTGCCTCTGGTTAATGCAAAAACAAGTAACGTTAAAGACTGAATAAAACAGCAAGAAACACAATTATGGAAGAAAAAGGTATTCTTTAAGGCTTTCTGAGCAAAACAAGGGTGGATTTAATTTTTCTTCTGTTAATTTGTAAAAAGGGCATGCGGGGTCAGTGAAGCTGTAAGCAATAAACACGAATTTCGAATATTGACAGTATGTGTTCCGTGTGAAGAAACAAAGGATGTGAGGATAAACTTGAATTTAAAAATATTTTAGGTTTTTTATAATGAAGGGAGGGGGTAAGCTTCCAAATCCAACTATATCTGAATTTAAAATATTCAACAAAGCTCTGTTAGGGCGTTGAAGGACATGGTAGGTGTCTTTGCCAGTTCAACTCGAATTTATCTTCATATCCTGAATGAAATCTTCTGAATGAGTCTTCTACTTTTCTCTTATTAACTACAGTAGGAACGACAGAACCTAACAAAGAAGACTTTGATTTTGATAATATATTGAAGATAAATTTGGTTAATAATAACTTGAGGTCTCTAAAATATATTCAACCTAGGCTTAAATATATATAAATCAACGATTTGTTTGTGTGACTTTCTGCTATTCATCTTAATAATAAATTAAAGTCTGCAATGGCGTTAAGTGGCAATAAAGAGGACAAATAATAATATCATACAGTAACTATCATAAGGTAAAGCAAAGCCAGGAAGGTACTCTGTTTTATACGTCACTTAAACATAAACTTTTATTACGACATGCTGATGAATATAAAAAGTACTTGAGCCTCAGAATACAAGCAAGAAAGGAAATCGCTATCTTGCAATGGCACGAGGCAGCCACTTTTCATTGGATTTACTACCAAAGGAATAAAAATAAAAAAGCAAAAGGCAACGATGATTCTTTCGAAAGTCAAAAGAAATAAATGTGTGAGAAATTCCTCAATGTATTGATAATAAACATACATGGAAATGAACAAATGTAAAAAAGATACATTGAAACTCTTAAAAGGAAGGTACCACTCGAATGTAATGTACCGGTTTTGCAAGCAGTGAAAGATGAAAAAAATTGAAGAATGAACGCTGAATAATGAAATGTCGCTTTGAACATGAATTGAACTTGTAATCGCTAACAACGAACATCAAATACAAAAAGCCTTGAGCAAGCTTTAATTCTTACATACCCACACGTATAGCGTTTTACGCTAACTAACTCTCCTTTAAGTGCATAGCATATGGAAATCTACTCAGTTACAATAAAAGATTATAGTTCTAAGATTAATTAAATAGACACCGACAAGCACATCGCATATTGTAGTCGAAAGTGAAGAAGTCTCAATAAAAAAATAACTTTAAGCCTTACATAGCTTTTCTTATTATGCACAATTTTCTCTACATACATAAGTACATATATGCATAGGTGTACGAATGGATATGTATAATAGCTTTTATATTTCTAAAGGGGAATGGGGTTGATAACTTTGTTTTTTTTTTATACCGCCCACTGAAGGATGGGGTATACTCAGTTTGGTTTTCTTCAAAATATATGTAACACCCAAAAGGAAGCTTCAGAGACCCTAAAAGGTATATATATTCTTGATCAGCGTTAAATTCTGAATTGAATAAGCCATGTCTGCCCGTCTGTGTTAGTCGGTATGGCGTTTGTTGTCGGAAACTCTCCTGGTCGCAGAACTGACTTCAAATTTGGAAGAACCATTAGAAGCTTTCGCACGCAGGTTGGTATTCATATCAAATCGATTAGAGGAGAAGCCCCAGTGGAGGATAAAGTGAACGCAATTTCGTCTTTCTTAACAAAAATTTGTGGGTTTTTGCTACTCGGAAATTATAAAAATTACACGGTTGAAATTTTCCACATATACTTCACTCTATTCGTTAAGTGCAAAAATTTTTGAGGTTTTATGCTTATTTATCATAAGCTATGATTTTGCACATTGGTTAAATGAAGATATATTATCTGCCTAAAAACGGATTAATTATAAAATTCATCGCGATCTGGCGGATGAATTTTTTTCTTAATAACACCATTGATGTGAGTATCAAATAAAAGAAGAGCAGAATGTGAAGACGATAGTGGGGGATTTGCGGGATTCCACCCCGCCGAATATAACTTTCTTATTTGTTTTTATTTAATTTTCTTTTATTTTTTAAAATTTGTAACGTCCGCATTTGTCGAAGTAGGGCGGTCGGTCGGTCGGCTTGTCTTCTGCTCCTTGAGAGTAGTGAGCAGTATAATAACAGAATTTCGTTAATTGGTGTCTCTTTTTATAATTCACCCCTCATATAATGACTCAATTCAAAGAGAGAAGTTATGAAAAGAGAACAAAGTGCAAACTCCATCTGTATTGTATAAGGGTGGGTTTTGTACTTGAAAATGGTACGTTCTTTCTTTTTACTAGCGATGGCTGAAAAAAGACTGACAAGGAAAAAACTGATCAAAGCTTTCTAGATTGAGCCGTCAGGAAGTGCACAACAAGAAGAGTAATTGAAGAAAGTTTAATTAAATTGAAGGCCTCTTTGAAAGAATTGGAAATATTTGGTTATATCTCTAAAAATACTTACAAAATTTTCCAAATTTACAAATCAAAGCGATCAAGAAAAAAAAAGACACAGCTAGACAAGTGAAAGAAAAATTATATTAAAAAACATTGTTTAAAACTTACATTCTAAAAAAAAACAATATAAAAAGAAATGGTTGAAAACTGTAATAGAAAAAGTTGATCGAAACTGTACCTATGTGTGCATAAGATATGTTATAGTAATTGTAATTGCAAGCAAAAAGTAATAATAAAAGTAATAAAAGAAAAAAAAAGCAACAAAACCAGTTTAAGAAAACATTTCAGGAACAAGAACTTGTTAATTTCAACATATATATATATATACATATATACATACACGCCTATATATTAAAAAAAAAAGGAAAGTGTACATGATACAAGACAAAAAAGAAAAGAAAGATAGAAAGAAAATTTAAAACAACAAAAAACGTATATCTAATTTCTGGCTGGAGACGAAGACCTGGAACACTTCCCGCTTCTCGAAAAAGTTGGAAGGAAATTATCTCTAGTAGAAAGGGAAGGTTGCCATTGAATTTCCAAATTGCGACGGTAGGCGCGGTGAATGCACCAGAAAACAAAGGTAATATTATGACGCAGTAGTGAGTACTTGTACTGTGAGATTTTAATTTGGTTTAATTCCAACAGAAAAAGACAAATTGCCTGCAACTTAAGCAGTAAACATGGTTTCGGGAGGATGATGTGTGTGTGTGTGTGAGTGAATGTAAGCTTGGACAGTGATTTAACGCACCAACAGACACATAAGTACGGACTAACGGACAAGAGAACAGGCTGGCAATAGGACCTTCAATTAACAGCATAGCGACTTTCCTGATTTCCTGTATATATATATACTCTATTCTAAGTTATTTTTTTGGTAAACGTAACTAGGCTAAAGTCGAAATGATATCTATTTATTAATCTCAATATCGAATTCTTTACAAACAACTCTCCTGAATACGCGCGAATTGTCTATGTCGTATCTGGATTAACTTCTAATCTTGACACCTTGAAATGATTCGAAAATTAAGTGAATTTGTCTTCTGAAATCGGTT
>KK500188.1:52842-95280 GCA_000688715.1 Glossina pallidipes | reverse complement strand
CGATTAAAATGTCTTTTTTTTTTTTAAGTCTTAACTCTAGGAAGTACAAAGGGAAGTATGTGAACTCGTCGTCTACTGTAGAATGCCGTACTGTAACGTGTAATGTTGGAGAACATCGAATCTCCTTAGAGATGAATTCTTTCCCACGGAAGGGCATAAAGCCTAAAGCTTTGTAAAAATTTAATTATTATGTTTTAGCAACTGAATACCTATGTTCGTATTTCGCTAGGTGTTCAACCAATTTTTCTCTTATAGAGAATTACATTTTGTAAGATGGTTTGCTTTCCGGCGACTACGAAAAACTTGTTTGTGAACATTTTTTACTTAAAAATAAATTTAATAAATATTTACTGAAAATAAATTTAATTAATTTCATTTTATATGGTAAATGGAATATATATAAATTGGTTTTAAGATAAAATGTATGTTGGATACAGCTTCCGCTCACTTTTGTTTTTTATACATTCGCAAATGTCGTTTGCAAAAGCAAAGTTTGTGTGCAAATTCACACAAACGAAAAGGAAAACCATTAGCGACTGCACATACCATCATCATTGTTTACATCCGCACGAAGCGCAAATAAAAAGCTACAAACGTGGAAGAAGAAAAAAAGGAAATTAACAAATAAAACGCGGAACTATGCGCTACGCATATACCTTCGGTGCACACTTGTTTCACTATTTAGTCTATCATGCACGTGCATTCAAAGAACAGCTAAAAATAGTAGGTACATGCCCCACCGGCTTAAAGTATTGACACAAGCGAATTATTTAGGTACCAGGTAGACATGTCAATTGGCCGATTGGTGACCCCGATATCCTAAATTAAGACATTTTCATAAGTTATAATTGTTTGGCTCTTGCGGAACAATCTGTGACGAGCTTTTATGCCAATTTCTACCGCAAGTTACAAGTTATAATTTTCTGATTTTTTTGGAGTTAACTGCAAGTTATTTAAATCTACATTAAAAATTGGTTTATATATCCTTCTTGCATGAAAAGACAAGCGACGGCTAGTCATAGAAATGGATATAACTTAAAATGATTTAGTGTCCAAGTCTTATATTCTTGTTCATGGTATTACTCATGTGCAGGGTGAAAGCGTTGAGGCACACATCGACCACGTTACGGTGTGGTAGATAACCTTATACTGTGGCGTAAAGGGACAGATTTCGATACTTATGCTTATCGGTGTCCTCTGGTCAAGAATATAAATGCTTGATATGATCTCACCTTGGCACCAGGAAGAATAGATGAGGAGTAACAGACGGAGCGGTAAGGCATTAGCTTTAAGTTTCGGGAATGTTTTGTTACGTTATAGCTTTATTCATTAGAATAAAAATTCGCCTTGACTAACGAAAAAATTTCTTTGACGAACACAAACACCAATACAAGTCCATTTGTTGAAGCCTTCATTTAAACAAAAAACGGGAAGTTGTTTTCAGCTCATAAGAATCCACTACTTTCACGCCCTTCTCCGTCATCTTCTATGGCTGGCAGTATTCATTGCGTGGTTGCCGTAAATGGAGTTAGTTGAAAATGCCAAGATATTCAACAACAATTGTCTATGTGGTCGACGTACGTTTATGTATCCACTGCAACCGCATCGACGTTGTTTCGCCTGGTGTATGTGGTCCTGTGCTTTTAATTTTGTATACTTTGTTAACAGCGACACTAACAACGTTAACCTAAGAACATTATTGTATGCGGCTATGAACTACATTGCTATTTATTTACTGTATGCCCAGGTTGCAAATATTCTATGACAGTTTCATGCAAATAGAATTTCTTATAGGGTTCAAACGACAGTGGAAGGCAACGTGTTAAAAGAATGTGTTATATTTATTACATGATTTGTTTGTTGAGGACTTTTGTGTAAAAATTTTCGTTGATCGCATTGTGACTGCGCCTTTTATTTTGTTAAGCTTGAATCTTAGTAAGTGACTGAATAAGTAAGTGAAAGGCTGATAAACGAAATGCCACAAGATTGTCGAGGTGGCTTGTTCTGTGCCGGGTCAAGGCTTATTAAGAGTGAACGACATACATTTATGTACATACACCAAATCACGCACTCTCTTTAAGAAAAACAACATAAAGAGCTTGAAGAGATGACAGAAACGGAAGAGAGAATGCAAGCAAATAGTGCATAAATCTACTTGCTTCCACTAGAATTATGTTGTTCCTAAGGCAGTCTTACGAGTGCTATTCTCAATTTACGGTCGTTACATTATATTTATGCCGATAAGCGAAAGCATTTTGAAAAAATCCACCCAATGAAACGCTACCCTTAAGCAAATTATTCAATTTGTGTTTGGAAATGTTGATTACGCCGCTTTTTTTAGGAACAATAATAAGCAAATAAGAAAATTATATTCGGCCGTGATCGAATCGTTTATACCCACCACCCTTATTGTAAAAGAAGCAAAACAAGTAAAAGAAATAACTTTTGTGTTTTATAATATGAAGAAGGTGAGGTTGATTTTTTTATTTTCACAATAAAGGCTTTTGTCGCATAGGCATGTGGGCAATGTAGGCGCGCCCTTTGAAAAGTTTGGGTAATTTTCGAGTTCTTTTGCAAAATTTTACGTACCTTTATGTTCGCTAATAGAAGAATGTTCAGCACAGATACTACACAGTTTGGCAGACGTAATTCCAATTTGAAATATTTTTTATGGGGTTTTCGAAATTGGTTTCTGCACGGAATAGAGGTATAGAAAAAAATTAAATCTGAATATACCATAATATTGGGTAGACGTGATCAATTTCTTCCATGCAAAGACTACATTATGGCTGTAGAATATGCGTTCAAATTTTTATACATTTATCTGTTCTAGTTTACGAGTAATGAGAATTTTTTATTTCTTCTGAAAAACAGAGGTATTCTCACTTTACGTGGTACTGTGGGAGTGTCCTCCATCCACATTGGTCCGTTTTCATTACCAACCTGTGCGAAAGAGCTTCCACTTTCTTCCACTCGTCCTTCTATCATATGTTTAAAAATAGAATGCTTTCTACGTCGATCGTTTGAAAGTGATGTTTATGAAAAAATTAGCTTACATCAAGGCTAAAGCTTAGTTCGCCTGCGTTTTTCGTTTCGATCTAAACTTCACTTTTTAATTGTTTCTCAAATAATAACGCGAGAGAACAGAGAAAAGTTGAAGTCGTATTGTTTTCAAGGTTATCTCTACTAAGTAAAAAACACGCTAAAGATCTTTGTTCATCTGGGGCTTACTAAATTAAATAAATTTAATAATTCTCCCTAGGATCTACACTAGTAAGCGGCTAGGTTAAGAAGTGATAGAGAGCAAACAGAAAAGGAAAATGCCGCCTCCTCAAACCGTTGTTCAATAGCTTGTGACGACGTTCGAAATCAGCTGCATAGTGAGTCTGGCGACTATTCTTAGATTACTATTTATATTTATCTCTATTTATACCACTAAAGGGAATGAAATGGAATGAATGGCCCTCAGCTTAACACTTACGGAATAAAGAAGAATCGCGATCGCTTATGTCGGTTAGCTAAAGATTGGAGAACGTTTTGTTGCGCCAAATCCATCAAATGATCGCATGAACGAAGTCTGGAATTACTCCCTCTTGTTACATAACATTTTCATCTTAAAATAACTCGATTCGAACAAACGAATAAGCCGTCTGCTCAGTTAATCCTTTCTATTAAAAACCTGCACACATTTTTTTGACTTATTTATTATAACTAACGATGAAGAAGACATCTTTTCTTATGTCTAAGAAGCTATTTATCGTACATTAAACAAAATTAACGAGATAGGAAATCGCCTTATTACGTCATTGAAGTAATTATGATCAGGTAGATATGACGTACCATTTCATTGTGAATAAGCAGAGCAGAAAGAAATTTTTATATATTACACAGTAACATAGAATTTCAATTTTTTATTAACTGGAATGGGTGGAAGAAGGCCCCACTCTATGGTCAGTAATCGTTCGAAAAGGTCTTAAATACTTTACTACTACCCACGCCTTGAAGAATATAAGACTTATTTGATTACTATAAATGGCTCCCCATCGTTTCATATCAGCAGCGATTAGCAAAAGTAAGTTCAGTCCATTAACTTTCTCATTGCAAACACAAGTGGTGTACAAACGCTGCGCATCAGTTTGAGACGGTTTGAAACTCCTTTTATAGGAAATTTTTGTTCCGCAGCGATACCATTCGGTGAACTGTTCCAGTCTTCTTCAATTTATTTGAAAACTTCATCATTCTTCGCCAACGACTGCTTGATCAAAGTGCAGTCCGTTTTTAACTTGGGAGTTTTCGAAGTGAAAACGGGCAAACCTCGTGCATGCTGCTGCTCTTGATTAAGCAACTTAATCACTAAAAACTAGAAATTTTTTCACTAGCCTACTAAGCTTTATTACCTTGATCGGCGGAAAATTGCTACAAGCTTTCTTTTTAACTATCTATTATTATTATTATTATTATTATTATCTAAATTTAGCCAGAGAATAAATTCTAAGACTAAAGTCTTCAAAGCACTAGCATCTAAGGCTTTCGGCTTTTATTTATTTATTTATTTTTTTTATTAATATTATTATAATTTTTTATTATTAAAAACTCTACCGCACTTGAGGTTTGAACCCACGACCATTGAATTGCTAGTCGAGACTCTTGCCTACTCGGCCACTCAGGCGGATAACTAACTATCTAATAGTCTAACTTTTAAAGCAATTATTTTATTGATTAGATTAGGGTCACCAAGGTCACACAATTATAGCGACATCCACTGGAAAAAAACGCCAGAAACTTTTTCTTCTATCTGATAGATATAGTACTATTCTGTGATTGTTTGTATTTTCGAGAAAATAAAGGTCTAATCCACTAGACCCATTGCACTGGACAGTTCAAACAAACGCAGATGACTACCTTTTGCCGAAACGGAACAAAATGAAATTTTCGATAACACTACGAGCTAGTACCAGGATTACAATCACAGGATTACAATCAGCGTATATATATATATATATATATATATACTACACAGAGATTAACGTGTAACAAAATGGGGACTGTGCAGTTCTTCGATATACCTTATACCTTAGCTGTGCTTCAGTCTTTAATAAAGCAACAAACAGTTATTTCAAATTTCATGGCAAATATGTGCAACCTATGGTTGTTGTTGGTGTTAGGCAAATATCTGATCTTTGTTTTCCAGTTGAAATGTAAACTATTTTCCTGATTGACCGCAGTAGTACACAATCAAACCGTGTGTAAATTGGTTTGTACATTACGTGCATTGATTGCTTGGCATATGAAATAATTTATTTTTCATCCTTGAATGTTGCTACAGGCATAATGTATGCTGCGAATTGTTGTCATTACGTTGCCCTATACGTTTGAGTATTGATCGCAGTTACCAATATTGCTGGTACTGCTCTTGAGCCAGTTGTGCTGATTCGCATACCCTCTTGATTGAATTGTGTTTGATTTAAAGCTGCCTATTTGTCCCGAAGTAATTTATTGTTGACGTATACATTAATTCGTGAATTGATTTTTGATTTCACGACAAAATAGAAATGCAATGGTTGCGCTATATCTATTACATGGTAGAACTTTTGTTTAAGCACTAAGGTGCCCGATAATCTGATGCAGTCGTAATGCTTCATTTGCAGAGCGAGTCCCTTTTTTTTTAATGCAAATATTCCACTTAACTTAAGTGGAGGGCGAAATTATAAAATGAAGCCATGTCAATAAAAATATATGTACATATGTTCAAAGTATTGAAAACATTCAGTGGTACGTATAATTTTTCTATAAATATGCATTACCGATGTGTTGCATCGGAAATACTTTTTTTAGAACATTTTTCTGCGACCAGATTGTAGTTCCAATATAATAAACTCAAATTAATTGATTTTGAAATCGATTTGACGCAAAAATATTTAAACCCAAGTGTAATATTGATGCCAAGGTTTTACCCTGGACCGTCAAATAAGCTAAGTAGAAAAGTTTTGGCAAAATAGCCTTCGCTGCTGACCTCAGCAAGACGTAGCAAAAATGTCAGCATAATCAACTTTGCCGACTTGTCGGACCTCCAACATTAGTAAATCAAATATAAATATTGTGAAGGCAGCTTACCGCCAAGTGATTAGAGCCAGTATAAATGCTTTCTGAGTAACTCCTATCGATTCTCATTGCAGGGAAATTTTAGAAAATACATTTTACCTGTTAAAAGTCAAAATCACCCAAAATTTTACCAATTCAATAACCAGCCAAGATATTAAAACATCCATTACTTCCAAAAAATCAAATGATATCAATCCGCAATTAATTCCCGTATAGACGTTGCAAAAGACAGATGTTGCCTAAGCATTCCCCAAAAATTTTGAATTCAATCCACCATGGAGTTTGAAAAGTTAACTCTCGTGACTCAACAGATAGAAAACATTGTATGCTAAATCTCGTCTTCAGAGAACTAATCGTGAAGAAAATTCACATTTTGCTAAATTACGATTAGCATCTTTTTTTAAAGAGAGTTGTAAGACGGAGGCCCTGTCCCCTACCTTGGTACCAGCGCTATCCGTCTAGGTTGATATTATCGTTGAGGAAACCGCTTCAACATTTACAAAAGAAGTGAGAGCCACAAGCCTTGTTCGCAAAAATCGTGCTCAAAACGGTCATCATAATAATTAGTCGAGCCGCCATCAAATCCAAATGGAATACCATTAACAAAGTACCGAATCGTATTACTCGCTTACGAAATAATCGGCAGACCTAATAACGAAATCACCGTGGCCATCTCTAACTACGGAGCGAGCAATGGAGAAGATTGATCTTCGGCAACATACTAGCAAAATATCGAAGAGAAAATTGACCAAACATTTGCAAGAATTCGTGTTGGTCATACTATTGCAGTACAGTAGTGGCTTGTTAAGAAATCGACTCTTCCAACTTAGATAAATTCTTTCGATAGTTGCTGTAATTATAAAATAAAATAAACCAGAAGGCATATCATAACAGATAACATACAGTACTCCCTCAAAAAATTTGTACTTATGTTGAGTAGAAGTAACGGGTTTTTTCAATTTTACGTATATATCAGTTTAAGGTGTTCACTTAATCTCAACGAAAACTGGTGTAATCTGGTGCAAATCTATGCATAGTCAAAGGAGACGACAAATTTAGCATCGAAAGATGTTTTAAGAAGTTGTACGTTGATGTCCGCTTGCCGAAACGGACGTCACTTCGAAAGGAATGCCCCCTAGTCGTCAGAAAGAAGAGAGGTAAGAGTAAGAAATATTACCTACACCTACTTTTCTCTCATAACAAAATGAAAAGCTCTAGTGCATTCAAAGCAAGCACCTATTAATAAAATTTATAATTTATAATGAAGGGCGTTTTTATCTAACTAATCATTGTAACAATGTTTTTGTTAACAATGTTGCGACCGGGAGTTGCAAATAGGAGCCAATTTTGTGTCTAAAAACATTGTTTGTCCTTATCCCAATTCTCTGTCCAAAAACGTTGAACTGCGTTAATATTAGCGTTACTCCAAACAGTCACTTTATGGGGATAGGAGTCTGACGAGACCGAAGTACGTGTGTTTTCTGAGCTAGCTAGCTCGAGAGATGGGGGGCGGGTTTATTTTGTCTCTCGAACACTCCTCAGAATCGCATGTACTGTGAGGACCCAAAGTCGTACCCTCGTTTTGGCCTCACGGACTCTCTGTCTCTGGGGGAGGGGGAGTGCTAATATAAGAATAGCTTAAGATAGAACAGGTAATAGCTTAGGAATAGATTAGGAATAGAATAAGTAATAGCTTAGGAATAGATTAGGAATAGAATAAGTAATAGCTTAGGAAATAGCTTAGGAATAGAATAATAAATAGTTTAGGAATAGATTAGGGATAGGATAAGATAGAATAAGGATAGGTTACGAGGAGGTTGGAAAAGTTAGTTTTAGAGAGTCAGTGCTGGGCGCTCGAGCCGGCAGGTCGGTGTTAGGCTCTCGAGCCGATAACACCGAATACAATTTACAAAACTCGAATAGAACCTACCAAAGGTATCAGTTAAATAAAGGAAGAATCAAGCGTCTTGAACAAACAAAAGTGATTGAGAGAAAACGAATATAGAGATAGCAGAATACAACTCATAAACTCTGATAAAATTTACCGAAATGCAATGAATTAATAAAAGAAGAACCAAGTGCCTGCAAATATAAACTTTCTTGTGTTTGTTTCCTGCACTGGGCCACTGAACTGCCCCAGCCTAAGGAAAGGGCCGAAACGGCCTCACAGTACTTACCCGTTAGTGAGCACGCGGACGAATCCAATCTACCGAATGGGCATACTGTAAGCCCTGGGCCATCCAGATTGTAACGTCATTCTTTGTTGTAGTTATCGTCATTAAATATTGTAGCGCATTTGATAATAAAAACCAAGCGAAGATAGAATATCATTATTATTTTCTGGTTAAAATAAAATGAAAATTAAATACAAATTTTTTCTTCCTTTTTTTCTTTGATTATATTTGTTTCTTGTTGCTTCAGCAAAAATTTTAAAGTGTAAAAGAAAAATAATATTCGTAATTTCTCTTCACTCAATTTCTCTTTCATCAAGTTTCAATGACAAAACAATAAAATGTCGTTTTGTTCTTAATCGATTACTCATATATGCTTTTTCTTTAGATCACAAATTGCTCATTACATGCTTCTTCTTTCGATAATTATTCGGGTGCCTTCATTTTTACCAAATGGCCATTTCTTCAAAAAGAAAAATATGTTTTATATGATTTTTATCTCTTTCAAATTTATATTTATGTCTTCTACTCCATTCTACCAAATTCCAACATTTTTCACGGTCATTTTTTCTTTGCGTTTGTTGTACAAGAACTTTATTTTAGATTAATGGAGCTCCATTGTCGAAAGTTTTTACTGTTATCGTTATTGTTGTTGGGCATAAAATAATTTCTTTATTTATTTTCTTTTTTTTCTGTCAACTGATCATTGCACTTCTTTTGTGCTTTCACTAATTTATATCCCTTCGCGAACTTTAATAAAGTTTCGTATTTCCATTAAATCTTATTAATATATTTACAACAAGTTCTTCATTTTGCCATCTAAATTTTTTCTTATCTTGCTTTTTTTTCATTTTTTCGACCGGCCATCTTGCTTTTTTTCCCCTCCGATCAACTTAATATTTTTACCGTAAAGTAGTAATTTTAATAATACCCACAAATTAGTCCTGACACATTTTTCCTCCGCTTGTGAAACTTTTTCCTCATCCAACCTTTTCTTTTTCTTCCACTCCCGTCTCCCTTTTTCCCTCTTCTTCTACTCTCCCATCTCCTCTACAGAAAACCGCGTAAAGCCGAACCCAAACAAAACTACGTCAAAACTCTACTCTCTTGCTGCCAACGCCCTTCGTGCGCGAACTTAAGTAATGCCGGGTTGCATTTTTAGTCAGCATAAATTGTTAAGTCAAAACCACACATTACATCACTTACATTGAGCTCTGAAACTCTTTTTTTTACGTTGTGGTACAAAACCTTGCAAATAAATTCGAAAAAAATACATATGAAATGTCGTAAGTTAGGGATATGTTCCGCAACTTTAAAAAATCGTGTAAAATGGAAAAACTCCAAATGTTAGCCCAGAAAGCTGTGCGAAAAAGTAATAACGTAATCCTACTTAGAAGACAAAAGAAACTCATTTTCATCACAAAAAAAGATGGAATTAGCGTACAGTGAAAATTCAGTCCATGTCCTTCTACATACAAAAATTTAAATTGAAATTAGGAGTAAAAATTGATTTGCTAATGCGTGGTCATAAATAAACTGAGTTCTGATCGCAGTATCCACTCACTTGTATTTTGTTGCCTTATTCTATGAGACACTGTCAAAATTAGATTTAAAAATAAATTTAAATTTTTGGATTCGTACTGGAACAAAAAATTCGTGTAAAAAAATGTACCCTTGTAAAAATGGTGAAGTGTATTATTTCACAATCGTGTACCAAGGCCGTGTAAAAAAGAGTTGCTTGTAATGATATATATATATATATATATATATATATATAGGATATATATATTTGTATATATATATAGCATTTACGAGCACTTACGCCACTTCACATTTTACAAATATTAAAAAAAGCATTTGACGACGATGGCCGTTGGCTGATGGCCATGCTGGAGTGGTAGCTATGACTGACTTGTTGTTTTCAGAATTTTACGAGAACATTGCCTTGTTTTTGCATACTGTGGGCATATTGATTGTTTTAACAAGAAAGATCAATTCGTGGAAGCAATGGCATAAACGCAAGAATTTTTCGTTAAGAAATTCTGATAATATATTTATAAATGCCTTATATATAGTTTTGCACCTATTGTTTTTAGATTTCAACTATTCGATTATGGACAAAACATTTATTTTTATTTTTTTTCTTATTGAAAGCGTTCGTTTATTTATGTACAAAGGTTAGCAAAGTGTGATTTGTTTGATAATTTACTCAACGCCGTTTGCATATCATTACATTTTTTAAACAGATGTCTTCATTTGAGGAATGTACAAAATACTTTTAAGCATTTGTCTTGTCTACCTTATGATTAATAGGTATAAAACCAAAAAACAGTTAGAAAATTTAAGCACTTGCCCACTTACACTTTGTGTAAGCATAGCGGTCGTTTTCCATGTTTGCATATAAATAATACAGGTTTTCGTAAACCAATTGTGGGAAACTTCAGTTATGGTATCCTGTATTATGTTAAGTGCGGCAATTTTCAAAGTCCCATAAAAAAGGCTAATAATAAAGGATTCACCCTGCCATAGTTTCATTTTTTCACAGGATATGGTTTGCCCACAGTACCTAAGCAAACTTTCTCTTTATCAACTTCAGTGTAAAAATACTGACTTTTCAAATATTAATTAATTTACATCAATACATGTTTTGTTTATTATGTTTTGTAAAAAAATTTTCCAAAAGATTTATTTTAACTGAATTTTGACTTAAATCCCTCCGAGACTTCGTTTCATAGAATTCTGTTAACGGCTTAACAGAGCTCTGTAAGAAAAAATTGGTTTGTGTCTTTGCTAGTTATATTTAAATATCACCTCACACCCTTAAAATTATAATAAATTATATATTTGCTTTAAGCTACGAAAACAGAAAGAAACGTCTGAATTTTTATTTGACTTCTTATTGTCTTTTTTTTTTTTGATAATTTTGTACGCCATAAAGTCTTATTTTGCTCCGTCATTTCCGATTTTTTTCCTTTTGGTTTATTTTATTGTTTTTTATTGTATTTATTTTATTGTTCCTGCGAGTAATTTTTATGTTCGTTCCTCCTTTGAGTTTTTGTTTATACCAAGCTTGTACTGCAATTTAAACAGTTGACCCTGCTAGCTATCTTCCGTTGTTGTCGTTATTAGCACAACATTATATTCGGTTCATAACAGTTGAACAATTTCCATTTCCACTTCTTATATAAACCATTTTGTGATTGCTGGTAGATATCATTTCCCTTAAGTCATAACTTTTGTTGCAATACACAAACTGCAGTAATAACGTTGACTGTTGTCAACAATAAATAATGATTGTACAGGAATTTTGTGAACATATTTACAGCTACATACCGTGAGGAATTGTATATACTGTGAGGGGTATTTTTGCCCAACCGTGGTGGTTGGGTAGCTCAGCGGCTTCAGGTTTTGTTTCACAAGAAATTTCTTCGTCTACCTTCGTTTTCTACGTTTCTGTTTTCCTGTTGATCATCGCTGCAGCAAAGTCAAATACCTCCAGTTTTCTTTTGCTTTTGATAAAAATTTGGTTTTCTCAATTGGAGATTTTTTTATATTTCTTTAAAATATATTTCAGTATTTCTTCTTTGACATTGACAAATTTTCTTATTGTTTATCCATTCCTAGTAACTCTGTCTTTGCTTTACTCCTTCCTATTATAAATTTCTTCTCCTGTGATTTTATTGAATTTTGTCTATTTTACCAATTTCGGACTAAGAATCTTCTCGTCCGCTCCACCGTTCTGCGACGTTTGACTGCTCTTACTCGACTCCCCTACTTTACCAAGACTTCACTCGTTCGTAACTTAATCGTAAGTTATCTAACCCAACTAATTCTCTTCTTTCTTAACTACTACATCGCCATGTTCGACTCCCTCTCCTTAATACTACTTCTTACTCTCCAACTTAATCTAGCACCCCCTCTCAGAGACGGAGAACCGGTGAGGCCAAAACGAGGGACGGCTTTGGTTCCTCATAATACATAGTGTTTTCGCCTTTTCACAAATTTCTTTAGACCATCTGTTAAATTTTCTTCTCATCTTAGTAATGCAAAAATCATACTACAATGTTATCAATTTTTCTTTCCACAGAATGAATTTTTTTCAAAAAACAATTGTTTGGTATAAAAAAGCTGTGAGGACGTTCCGTCCCATTTCCTTCGGCTGGGGTAGCTCAGCGGCCCAGGGAAGGAAAAGCACACAAGACATTTATAGTTTTTCACTCATTTTTATTTTTCTAATTAAGTTCCACCACAGTTTACATTTAAAGAACTTTAAATATATTTCACTCAGTAATACGGAACTCGAGCGAGCATCACAAAAATATGCGCCTATTAACACGAGCTTAACTAAGCGAAAATAATTCGTTCCTTCAAGTTTATTGAAACGGCTCCTTCGCTCGAGAGCCTAACCTCGACTCTTCTAGGTCTTAAACTCGACTTCCTCTTGGCTCGAGGGCCAAACTTAACTTACTTAAACTAAACTTCCCTACTCTACTCTTAACTTATACTATTCTTATTCTATTCCTATTCTATCTAAATCTATTCCTATTCTATTCCTATTCTATTCCTATTCTATTCCTAATCTAATCCTATTCTATTCCTATTCTAGCACTCTCTTCCCCTCTCCAGAGGCGGAGAACCCGTGAGGCCAAAACGAGAGATAACTTTGGGTCCTCACAAAGCTTTTTTATGCTATGTTTCAACTCTCTTTCTTTAAGCATCTTGCCCCGTTTTGCTTTAAGAGACCGTAAGACAAAGAAACCATCATCTCTTTAAAAATGCCAATAGAAGAGCAAATAGTTAAATACGTAGTTCAATCGCAACGTTGATACATTCCTAGGCTAATTACAGCACTGCATTAATGTGAGCATTAATGTGATTCCCAAACAAATAAATTGTACCTTTATGGGAGAAAGAAGAGCTTATCGGCAGTACACATAAGCAGCATCAGCAGATATGGGTACACTGTAACTATTCTTCCTCAGTGTTCGAATGTAATTAGATTTATCTGAGCTAACAAATCGCATGCACTTGTCAGGTGAGCTAAGCATATTGTTACTTTGTTGAGATTAACAGCTGAATAAATTGCAACCCAGTTGGCGGCATTAAACCGTCTTCAATATGTTCTATATATGTATATATATACACAGGGGTAAAAGTAAAATTATTTTAAATATTTTGAAATAGAGGGTGTTACTAATATTATAAAGCCGAGGACCATTAACTAGCTAATATTTCTTATTTTAATGAAAGCTCAGTTTTACAATAAGGTTTATGAATACTAAAAGTCGTCTTTCATTGTGACCAGTTAGTGATACTAATTTTAGTTAGTGCAATATATGATAGTGGATTGTAAATTATTATCAAGTTCACTCTGAACAGACAATGACTAACGATGGGTTTTGGACGTCCCGGCTAAAAACATAACTTTTCACTAGAGATCCGGCAAGTGCCGAAACGACGACCTAAGTGGCAGTAAAAGAGGGCGACTTCCCATCTTTGATGCCATCTAGTTTTTTAGTTTTAGCTATAGTTTTGCTTTACATTCAGGTTGATGTTCTTTTCGGGGGAGCAACCGGCGCAACCGGAAATGTCTCAGCACATGTACTCTCTTGGGAATAAACATGCGAAGACATTTATATTAAGCACCTCGAGATCAACAGCCAGGTTAAATTGTAATCATATACGGTCTCGATTAAACATTTGTAACCTTGAGTTCATTCCTGTATCAATTCCAAGATATATTTTCGCTATCTAAATTATTGTGGTTACAAGGGGTTTTCATGTTGAAAGTTGAATCTCGTCCGATAGTTTGTATTTAAGTAAAGTGAAATTGCGTCATATGAAACATTAAAACGTCAAACGGTAGCTTATAAATCTCGGATAAAATAAAGATAAATTTCTAGTTACAAAATGAACTAAAGAATAAACTATTTATGAATTCATGAAATGTGAGTAACAACTTCTCCCCAATCGGCCTCGCAATGTAAACCACTTGTGGGAAAACCTTATTCATGACGGCATGTGAGTCCCCTGTCGTAGTGAAACTAATTTGTAGTGTCATATGATTTTATGTGCACTACAAAACTGGGGTAATTTTTCTGCATTTCAATTAAAGCAAATTAGAACGCGACATTCGGGCAAGGTCGACTAGACGATTTAACACATGACGATTTGTGTAACATAAGTCTTTGTCCATCTACGTTATGAAATACTAAACATTATATCTTGTTGGCGTGGCAAGGCCTACTTAATGGCTTTTTAGGGTTAAAAGCTATTTACGAAGATGGATTGCGAGTTGTTGAATCCCAGGCATGATGGCAATACTGTTACGCATTTGTACACAAAAGCATTGGCCAGCAAAAGCTACCATAGAGTAAATCAGTGCATACCCGAATCTACGTAGTCGGTTTCAACAAAAATGTGGTGCGGGAGCTGAAGTTATCGAAAACGAAGGGCGCCACCAAATCCCTAGAGTAGTGACGTGTCACTCCATGAAGGTATCAGCAGAGGAGTTTGAACCTTGGAACTTGGATACAACAACAACAACAAGTTTTGATCAAGGATATCATTACTTACGGCCAATTAATACCACCCAGCCTTGCTGCGCGTTACAAAATAATCGCTGACGGTAGCTTCACACGCAGCCACTTAATACAGCCGAGCTCTGTTGAGCCTCACATAGTAACCGCCGATCACATCATCATATATGGAAAATTAATATCGCCGAGCTCTGTTCATCCTCACAAAACAACCCACGATCAGGCCATCACAAACGGCTAATTAATACCACCGCCGATCTTATTACATTCGATCGAACGCTACTTTCGACATTCGATGAACTCCACGAAGCAACCGACAAGATTATCTCCTACTACAAATTGGTTCCGTCAAAGTCAGGTACGTCATGCAAAGCCGTAGATGAGAAGAGCATGCGCTTTTGCTTATTGAAACCGTCAAATTTGAGTAAGCCTGATAAAACCGCCAAAGACAGCGCAAAAGTTTTTCCACCACGGCATAGCGGTCCCGGACGGAATCACCGAATTTCCAAGCGCAGGCAAAAGCAAGCGAATTTCTGTCCAATGAGATGGTATTTGGTATTGGATCTTGAGGGCCGTGTCAGGAATACAGCAGATGCTTACTCATTTCTAACGGGAGGGGGAGGATGTAAAGAAACATTTCTTTCTTACCCTCTGTGAACACTAAATACACGTGCTATTTACACTTTCATATCCGTACCTGTACATAACTTTTCTTTATTTTATTACATTGTATATTTGTATTAATTTCGACAATGGTAATAAATATGCAGCGCATGCATATATTAAATAAGTAGAATTAATGCAATATGGTTATTGATATTGAAATAATTAAAGCGTAAAGTTCACCAACTGAAACTTAAATAAAGTTCTTGCGGAAAAGTCAAGTTTTGTAAATTTGATTCCCTAATTGTGCGAATTTACTTTTAATGTCTGTCATTACGCGCTAGATAAAGAGAGTTATTTTCATTTCTTCCGAAAAAAATATACCCAAGCCAGCCGATTCGTACACTCGCTTGTGTCGCAAAGAACTCCAACAAGTTGCCAGTACATACACAATCGTTATAAATTTTATATGTATATGTATCAGATCCATTTAAATTTTGTACGGTTGGTCTCCTATTTTACTTGATTCAAATTCCTTCATATTCATTTGATATTTGATTTCAGAATACAGCAAATATTGCTTTATTCGATATATATTGTATGATATACAACATATTTCGGATCATATTTTAGGCAATTAGGCAGCGTTTTATCGGCACCTGTAAATTGTATATAACATGCCTAGTCTGCCTTACTTATACATACCCATTTTGCAATTTGTGTACGAATCTTCGGCTTGATTGAGCTGATTTATGAACTTACCATTTTTATCGCCGTGCAAGCATAATTTCGAGGCTTGAAAAACAAGCTGACATATCGATTTCGGTATCCATCAATCGAGCATACATACATGCTCCAGGATCCCCGATGGATAGTTCTGTACTGGACAACTATTTTTAGTTGTTTGAGGTATGTTCAAGTACTCGCATCTTATGTATTATGTTTGCCAAATCCTTAGACTGAGGTTTATCTGATGTACGATTCCAGAATGGCATTAAGATCAGATTTATTCTTTAATAAAAAAATATTTAAATCAAAATCACAACTTCATTAAATTTATCAGGCAAACATGCCTTTCCCCTTGACACATTTATATATATGTACATATATATAAATATATATATATATATGCTTCCGAATTTTCCTGATTATAAGGTCGTATTTTTTTGTTACGCTTTACCCATGTTTGGAAAAGTCAGTATGCGATGATTGCAAAAGCATAAAAACAATAAATGTTTGGTATATTTGTTAGATATAAACGATAACACATATTTTTATCGGTTATGTATTCATCTGCCATTTTTAGTAAATTAAATAAAAAACTTATGTAGGTAATGTTTGTATATCTATGATATAGACGACAGCTCCCAACAACGCCATCATATACAATCTTAAGGGTATTTTAAGCATGACTGCTGCCAATGCTGCTGTCAATGTCACACCACCATCGTACCGTATTGTTAAGATTTTCGTTCTATATTGGTGTGTTCTTCCTTTTGTTCTTATTACTGGTATTACTGCTGTTGCTGTCGCTTATGTTGCTGTTGCTGAGTTCTTTGATAATAGATATGCCTCTCATTTATATTGTTGATTTATACTTTTACAAGGCTTTGCACAACCAGTCCCTGTGGTTTATGCTGACGGATATAATTGTCTAAAGCTGTTGATAGTAAAGGTTTCCCTATAATTGCTGCCAACTGGTGAAGAAGTTTTCGTTGTAGCTGGAAAAATTTTCGGGTGCTGGTAACTGGTAACTGTTGTACAATTGCTGTTATTTTTCACAAACCCATATAGCACCTAACAAAAAATAACTAAAAAAATTGTTTTAGGTTGAAATTACTTTTCTATAAAAAAATAAAAAAAAAAATCCCTCTTGACCCTTCTTCCTTCAAATCAATAAATACATGTGTTGTTAGCAACAAGTGATTTCGAATTTAAAAGATATGCTTCTGCACTTAATATTTGCGTTCTTCTTATATTAACATGATCTTTACTCTCATAAATTTTGATGTATTACTGCACACGCTGTACCTAAGAAGACACACTTATATAAGTAGATGCTAGATGTATATTACTACAAAATGCATGCACCAAAATATGTACAGCAAGGTAAACTTTTGCTTCTGATGCTGACGAAAGTCGTGTATAATGGCGAGATAGCTTAAGGGTATCAATAATGCTTTTTATTGGTAAAAGTTGTCGGAAGGAATGGAAACCAGAATATGACTATTAATATAATAGACAACTTTTCCCATGTTAGCAAAATGTATGCAATTCTTAAAAATTTTCCTTTCCTTCTAACAATTTCTCTTTTCTGCTTTTGTTTGGCCATGGATCAAAAGTATATTTTGCTTAAACCAAAGGTTGAAAGTATTCGGAAAAAAAAGTTTAAATCACTCTCAACTCAACTATTCAATATTCTTCAACTATTTCTTAAAGAGAAAAAGCAACAAAATTAAGTACATTATTGTCTCATCAGAACATCTCGGAAAGCTTTTATTAATTACAGTAGTAGCAGCAAGTCGTTAGAAATAAAAGGATAATAAAAGGAAGGAAAGGATACAAATATAAGTAACTGGATGTGCTCAAATATTCACCTTAATGATTTGCTACCATAACTAGTTATATTTTTACACAAGCGAGTGGTGCGCAAGCAGCTTAGCATAGAGTGCTTAAATAGGTGCACAATTTGAATATTGTCATCGAGACGCTTCATTAACTATACCTAATGGTAAGGAAAAGGAGTATAATCCAGAAAAAGGATTAAATGTCGAATGTAATGATGACGCCTTCCCCGTATTTTCAGTAAAAAATTATACTTTTTTCATATAGAGATCAAAGCTTGCTTAAGTAGAAAATGGCCAAAAGCTTTTGGGCAGCTGCTTTTAAATCGGTCTAACATTTAACACCTAAACAGAATCGTGTCTCACAAGAGTACACTCCCCATTGAATTAAACAACATTATTGCCTGAAATCAATGTCATACCACAAAACGCCGTACGTGTAAGTAAAAGGAACTTTTTTGACTGCCGATATGAGGCGATTATAAGCGTAATTTGTTTGCGAATACTTGTGTAAATGTTAAGATCTTATACAGTCCACTTTTTCAACGTCCTAGAGGCTTGAACAAATTCGCTTGTTGCTCTCGCAGACGTACTTCAGATGAGTTCCTTTCGAATTATTGCGGCGAATGTATTTTAATAGATGTGCCCCGCCTGATCGCCATCAAAGAGCTGTTGGTTTTGTGCGTCAAGGATGTATGTAAACAAGTGATAAATTATAGCAATTCGCATGGTAGAACTGGGCCATTTTCACCGTTGAAAGGTCATCGCTTTCTTTTAACATTAATTGATGGCTTCACCCGTTGTACGAAGAATACCATTACGAGCCAAAGTGTTTGGTGGCTGTGGAAAAACTTACAGGTAGTACTTTCCTACATTCGCTCTGTGTTATAAACTATAGTGAATATTTTCCGCAGAATTAGTTTATGGAACTTTACCCACAATTTTTAAAAGAATTCCGAAATATTATAAAAATGAATAATTCGAGGCAAGTTACCGTTAACTTTGGTTGCAGAAAACTTGCTTTTTTGGAAAACGGCATCTGATACATGCCTTTCCAAATTTTAATATATCACGTTTTCTTTTTTTTATTTGGTGGTAATTAAGAAAAAAAACTTACTTCTTTTGTTAAAATTTTTGTTTTACGATTTTCAAAATGCAAAAAATTCCGTTCTCGTTCTACTTGTTTATATTTAAGTTCTGTTTCGTAACGCATTTACGAGGAAAGTGAGTTTGGATCGTATAGTTTTCAGTGTTTTTTTGTTTTTTTTAAACAGCCAAAGCCTTGTTGGCATCGAAATGATCAGTGATGAACAATGTGAAGTATTTGAAGGCATTGTTGACATTTCTATACCCACAAAATCTTGTCGATTGATTATGCTTATTTTCAACGAACGAGGATACACCACAGCGGTTAATAGCGGAAAGCCGTCTTGGAACAAATAGGATACAACTTCACATCTAAAACATGTAGTTTCCGTAACATGGACCGAGCGATACACTATGCGATAGAATCGAGTCAATGGACATTGCCGTGTTCGATACTTGTGAGCTGCAGAAGATAAGCAAATTTGGAAGAAATCTTTATTGAAAACGGATGGTTAAGTTGTCCTATTTTAACTCTTTTTCTTTTTAATTCTGGTCTAAGCATGAGCAGTTGGCCCAGAATTTGAACGTAGCCTAGCTTTTACGATTATTGTCCGGTGACGGAAGTAAAATAACTTGAAAAATGGAAATCACATTTTTCTGTTTTCTACTTTCTCCTAAAATAACGTGAACATGTGCTGAAGTTTTCACTTTCGTTCGAAACTGTGTGTGTGTTCAGTTCAGATCCGCCCTTAACAAAGCTTGCCAAAGAGATACAATAACAAAATAAAAACTTTTGCTAATTTGATTTGGAGAAAAATTCAATTAATTGGGAATACAAAGCAAACTATCGGTTAATTTTTACCCCAACAAAAAGTTATACAAGTGTTACTTACGAACTTTCAGTTGCAAATTTGTTTTCTAACAAAACCATTTTTTGTTTTTTTTTTGATATTTGTAAACAGTGGTATTTCGATAGCGTTTAATGAAAAGAACAAATCCGAGTTTTCACTGATCCAGTTTTTTTTCCTTTTTTTTTTATCCAGAGGCGCAAAATTCTCAAAAGCATATTTGGATTTTTCAATAACTTCTTTTTGATGTGATTTCTGTTTAGTTTTTTTTTTTTTTTTTTGGAGCAGAGCACAATTGTTGCAACAGTATTTCAATTTGCTACACGTTTGTTTTTTATTTCCATATTTTGCTTGTTTTCCTTTCTTTTTTTTTCGTGTTCTATTTATTTTTTATTTACGATATTTCTATGGTTTCATTTGTGATTGTATTTTCTATTCGAAGGAGCACAATTCATTCTGCCACAACACGCTTCATGACAAATGAATGAAATGTACATCGTAACGTACATCTAGGCTAACGCTACCGCTAACATATATCACATTGTTTGTCATGCATACATTTTGACTGGTTTAACCTAAATTATTTTTATGTTTAAATTTTCGACTTATGTTTTTATTTACAAATGAATGAATTTTCTAAACAAATATTTTTCATTTTACTTATTAAATACTATAAGAATTGAAAATTTTCGGTGTTGGATTGGAAGTCTCGGGTATATTCAAGATGTTCATTAAACTATTATATTAGTTTAATAATTTAAGTGCTAGCATGCAATTGAACGCAATTGAACTTTTAAATAATGTTTTAAATTGCGTTCTATGGGATTAAAATTAAAGCGTTAAACTAATACTTTCTGGTTAAAATGTTCTCAAAAGTAATTCATTCACTTTATGGTCACTTAACTTCAGTAATTTGATCGAAAGACGGATATTGCTTCGAGTGTTATTTACATGTGGTCTCGATATCAAATTATTGTGGATGACGGCGGATTAAATCTTGAATATTTAGCTCGGATCTTTCTTATTACCGCCAGTATCGATAGAAGACTAAGAAGAAACTTACGGAGATAGAAAAGGACAAATCAAAAGTCAAAGTTTTGCTGTCTTTTACTTTAAGTCGATCACTACCTTTCGATAGGAACTTTATAAAAAAATTAAAAACATCCCTATTGCTAATACCTTATCGTTTTTGTAACATTATGTCTGTAATAATCCTCTCCGTTTGTCTAATGGTCTTGTTTTAAATTTTTGAGCCACGGACAATCCGCAGACGGTTACATCTGGAAGAAATACAAATGCATTAGGAAGAAATGAACGGACGAAATCTACTTACTGAATGGGCAGATGTTAAGCTTTGGAGCATTCTTCATCCTACCCTACCTATGGTCTCCTTCTGTCCATAATATGCAATGGGAGACTTCGAGATTGGGTCCTATGATCTTCTAACCTACTTTCCTGTCACACAAGGAGAGGTTGTAGCACATTTTTACATATTTATACAAATTAAGTTTGTTTGTTTTTTCTTTTTAATTCGTATTACTTTCAATAGCTAGAAAAACAATATTAATAAATCTACATTACTTAAAAGTTGAAGGATTAAATAATTTGTAAATATATATGTGTGGTTACTTAAACTAGGTTAGGTACAAAACATATTATATATATGTGTGTTATATGTATAAAATAAATGTGATGAGCCGATTGTTTGCTGCTGCAGACGGTCACTTATATTAGAGATGATTTTGATAAGGTAACGAAGGCTGCAACTCAATGTTGCTGTTGTGAATTTCAAACTGGTGTGGAACCAAAACGAATTGATTGCATTCGCCCTCACAATACATAATTTTGAAAAGCGTTTAGAAGGTATTTTTTAAATTTGTCAAGCAATATTTAACTTCTTTAAGGGCTTTGCCCGTACATTATTATATGTTACGTTATATTGAGTTTTATGTAGAAATCCGAAAAATACTGAACACTGGTAAAAATGGAAGAGATAACTAAAAAAATACTACTGGTAAAAATAGAAGGGACAACTAAAAAAACAGTACTTAACCGGGACCGTTTTTATTTAAAAAAAAAAGCCAGAAGAAAATAAACACAACAAGTAAGAAAGTTATGTTCGGCTGCGGAAGCATAGTTTATACTCATCATCGTTATTCTAAAAAACATCCCGGAAAAGAAAAAACTACTTTGTTATAAATATTTTATTATTATGATGAAAGTGGAAGCTTATATTGTGGGTCTGCAGCTGGTATCTTAAGCGGATGTCTGATTAATTTTTTTTCTAGACGCATTTCTTACTTCGTGTGTTGTTCTTTTTTCTTCCTTTCCTTACATGGCGTTTACTTTGCTAGGTTGTTGTACTTGTATTCGTCCCTTTTAATTAATCCCGTTTTAGTAAATTCACTTTTCATTTAATCCATTAATTGAAATTCGTCTTAATTGCTATAGTAAAGCGAATATTTAAGATCAAACTTCCACTAAACTAATGTAAATTACGAAATAATTTTATGCGATTATCACTCAGTAAGCCAATAAAGCGGTTATCTAGGCTTTTAATCTCGTTATGTTGCCGCAGAGCTCGAGTCTTATTAAACGACTACCCAGTTTTTTCAACTCGACCATCATGTCGAAGACAGAATCTTCACTCCTGATTGCCGAATCTCTTGATCTATCTCGTCCGTATTCTCTCTTGTCTCGGTAATCAAGAAAAAAAACATGCCATTTGCTTATGCAAAACCCATCCTCATGCTATATAGGCGGGCTTTAGGCTTTGTTGTCTTCCCATAACACTCTCTTTAAATGTCACTACCATGTGAGCGAAGAATTATAAAGAGAAATCTTGATTAACGGAATTCCCTTATTATATGTAACATTACTATTTTTGTAAACAGCAGAGAAAAAGCCGACCCATAGAAATCCCCTACATATATATACATACGAGGACGTTACAATATTTTACTCTTTCTTGATTTTCATCCACTTTCATTAACTAAATTACCTAAGCTATACTCTTAACTCATTATTTACTTGTACGTACTTATACTTTTTCGTATTTAGTCAGAGTTGTAACAAATGTGCTGTCCGTAAACTGACTATTTCAATTTCTGGTGTAGTGCAGTTGCAGAGCCACAAGTAGGACAGACATGCAGCGTCGCTCCGTCTATTTTCCCCGACCTCAAAGTTATCAAAGCTTGACTCTTAAGGCTTTAAATATTAATGTTTCTAATATGAAAGTTGTCTCCTTGACAGCAGTTCCGCCTCGGAAAGCAATATTTGTGTGGCACCGGCGCCTCAAGTGATAACATAGAAAGCTATCTTAGTTAGTCGCGTTAACGTTTTTAAAATATCGCCGTCTTAAACTAGACTTATCATTTGTTTTAAGATTTTAGCTCCAGCGGAAAATACTAAGATTTTGTTAAATAAATCTTTGTAGCGACTAGGATCCTTTAAAAAGCAATTTGCTCTACTTTAGTAACACTTAGAAAAGACTTAGCTTTTATACACTTTATAAAAACTAAGTCCCAATGTTTAACTTTTGTTATATGTTTCTTAACGTCTGTCATTGTCCAATTGCTTCCTTATATATTCATTTCCTTTTATATGCACATGTATTGTATATAAAATTAACATAAGTTGAAGTCTGGCTATTTTAAGAAGATTTTTCAAATCATGACAATTAGTTAGACCGGAGTACAAACTGACACTTGTGGCCCCTTGCGTGGTTTTCAAATCTCTGAAATATTTTTTTTATATTTGAAGTGATACGGGTGACAAAATGTCATAATTACAGAACTTCCGAGATTACCATGCAAAAAATCTGGCGTAGTAATATTCACAGCTCGCTTTTGAAGTTAGCTTTGTTCCGTTATGAAGTTCTGCAGTTCTACGTAATAATTGGATGAGGCAAACCATCTTAAAATGAAATGAGTGCCGACCTTCTTCAATGTTCACAAAATATCATCAACGTTGTTCACGAGTGATCAATCGGGACACGTCATGGCGTTAACATCAAAATTTCCTGAACGGAAATGAGTAAACTAATTGCGTGTTGCTGACTTTTTAAATAAGCCCCACGACTTTTTCCGCAAACATTCGACACGCTATGGTTTCTGTCGAAGGGCTGTCGAGGAAATTTTGAGTTCGAGAACGCCAATGGTGCTCTGTCGAGAATATGAGGCATAATAGCATTAAGAATTCAAGCTTCCAAGCAAGAATTCAAAAATTATTAGAGACAAGAAATTTGGAAAAGAAATTTGCCTAAACAATGCTTAAAAACTTCAAATTAATTCCTTTGTTATACAATCGTACTCATTAATATCGAAAGGTTTGATGGGATTATTTTTTTGTGTAGAATAAAGAGATTTAATTTAAATCACGTAAAATCTATGCATTCCAATATTCTTTAAAATATCTGTAATCCATACCATAACTGTAATAGTACATAAACGGTCCAAAGAATAGATAGAAGAAGGAAGAAAAATACAACAGACAAAAGCCTGTTTTAATTGTAATGTAAACGCATAGTGAGAGTTCGTGAATGAAAAAAATATTATATCTTTTTTCGTCGTTAAACCAAAGTTCATTAAAAAATTTATAAACTTTTTTAAAAACTATTCTGTTGCGGTTATCTATTGTGTGCAGACGGTCTTGTTCAAGGATACGTACAAGGATTTCAGACATGATCTCCAGTAACTTTACATTTAACTTACACAGATGTAAATTATCCGAAATGGCAGAGAGAGAAAGATAAAAGTACACGACACAATATCCGTTTCCATTAAAAACTTTGCAAACGTGTTGCGAATAATTCTAATTAAAAAGGCGTATATGGTAATGGTGGGGATGCGTTTTGCGGTTTCAGAGTGTAAACTAAAAAAAGTATTGCGGTTTACACTGGCGAATTTTTTTACGGCAAATGGTTTAAAACGTTAATAATAATAAAATGTTTAAGTTAAATAAGACTAGTGAGGGGTAGTTTTTTTGCAGCAAACCTTTTTTTATATCTATTAGCAAAAGCTAAGTGTATGTTAGTAGGGCTTTTTTCGCAGTACAAATGCATTGCTACATATTATTATTATTATTGTCAATTTTTTAGCCAGAGAAATAAATTGTAAGAGTAAACTCTTAAAGCACTAGCATCTAAGACTGTTGGCTTTACTGAAAACTCTATTACGCCTGACATTTGCATTCACCACCATCGAGTTGTTAGTCGAGATTCTATGCCCACTCGGCCACTGAGGCGGATGCATTTCCAAATAGAATCTTTGATTGAATTTCAATTTTTCACAGGACATGGTTTGCCCACAGTGACCTTTCAAAGTTTAGTGACGCTATATGTTAGCCTATATTATGTTAAGCACGGCAATATTCAAAGCCCCATAAAAAAATTCTCCGACTCAAACTTAATATAATCGGCACATCGTTGGAAAGGGTATTAATAGAGAATTCACGCTGTGCTAGTTTTATTTTTTCACAAAGCATGGTTTGCCTACAGTAGCTAAGCAAATTTTGGCTTTATCAACCTTATTTATGACGTAGTGTAAGAATGTTGTCCTTCCAAATAATAAAAAAAATTACATAAAGACGTGTTTTGTAAATATTTATTTTCTAACCCGCTGTCTTTGAGCAAACTTTAAAAAGCAACCCGATCGTTCAATCCGATCAAAGTTATCAAAATACTAATCAATTTTTCCCTCCTTTTGCTTTCTTGATTGGCAAAATTTCAATCAATATGACGGGCACTCCGGGGACGTATGTTTATATTGGACACTTCCGAATTTCCGATCATATTGAAATTTCGCACACAACTTTAGTTACGATGACAAGATAATGTGGAAAAAAGGTTCCGATACTCACAAGCGCGGACGCTACAAGGAGTTAGGAAAAATGTAAAGTTGTTGATCGATATTTCGGAAACTGGAAAACATTTGGTCTTGCTGAAAATCAAATTTTTTATATGCGCAAAATGACGCCCGCTATAAAGTGGCTGATTCTTTTCTTCTTAACAATCCTCTTAATCTGGGCCTAGAGAGTAATTACAATGCCAGAAGCTTAATGTATTAATAATAAAATCATGGATTAATTTTTTGATAACAATGCTATCCCGCTTTATGAAAATTTTTTTAAAAAAGCTTTTATGTAAGTAGTATGGAAATCAGTTAATTCTGATGTGGTAATACGCGAAAATATCCGACGTTTAGAAAAACCGTTGAAATATATCATAATAGCTAACACACAAAAACACACATAAAAAGTTTGTTTAAATGATTTTCTTATACTTTCAGATTTATTTCGTTCCTTTCAAGAAGTTTGTTCGATAAACACGTATAAAAATGTGTTCATTCACTTTGTTATTTGTAGCTTTCCTTTTTTACAGCGTAATACTGGGACATATAAAGTATTTACCAAATCTACTATTTTGATTAATCCGTTCACTTTTAATGTAAGCTGAACAATTCGCATAGCTTTTACATCTAATCGTTTCTCGTTAGCTAATTGAACTTTTCCATCCAAATTTTTGCCGATACGAACAAATAAAGGCTTGTTATTGCACATATGGGTCATAGCTCCGCTGTCCAGAATTTATCACAATATTTAGTAAATAAGCGCAGATTGTTCTAATCAAAATGTCCAAAGAACTCTGAATTTTCATATATATGCTTTGATTGGTTAAATCTTCCTATGATTATCTTACAACATTAAGCTTTATGGCCTGTCGTTCCGCATCGATGATCATTAAAAGGAAAGTATGGTTTTGACATATCTTTTTGTTGATCTTGGGTTTTGTTTTGATTCCAAGCTTGACATTTTCGGGAACACGTTAGTCGCGTCTACTGCGGCCTTAATTGCTGCGAACTTTTCTGGTAAAGCATTTAGTAGTAGTAGAAGTAGTAAACAGATCTTCATCGGTTTTTACGTCCCTTTCTGTTAGCCGGGAAATGACGCATCAATGCTACGTCAAATTTACTACTAAGTCGGAAATTGTTTGATTTTCTATCATTGCCATTATTAATAAGTTACGGGTAGGACTCTATTTTTTTTCTTGTTGATGTACAATCACACTTATTATTTAAATATTACCACACTAGGTTGGAAATGGATTTTCAAATCCAAAATTAAACCCGACGGAACTATTGAGAAAAAATAAGACTAGTTGCTAAAAGACATTCACAAAGATCGAGGTTGCATCGGTACGTTTGCTCCTGTAGTTCTACAAACATCAATAAGATTATTATAACCGTTAAGCGTTTTACACAATTTGAAATGAACGCAGTAACTTAAACGAAGAAATCTGTATGGAACAACATAAATGCTTTAGCGAAGAAAATGGGAAACATAAAGTTCCTAAGTTGAATAAAGTAATTTATGGTCTTAAGCAAGCCGGAAGGCAATTGTTCAAGAAAAATGATGATGTAATTAAAACACAATCGGATTAAATAAATTGAAACACCATCAATGTATATATCGGCTTAATAAAGAAAATAGACTAAGCCTTTGCCCTTTACGATGATGTTATTATTATTGCGTCAAATAATGATAACCACATTTATAGAAACACATTTATTAAAACAGTGAGCAAAAATTTCGATGTAAGAAATTTAGAAATACAAAAAATTATCTGCGTCTCGAACTAGAAGTAAAAGATTACCAAATCTCTGTAAGTCAACCGGGACATATAGAAAACATAATCAAGTAATATGGTCTCGAAAATTTTCTACCCGAAATATACCTAAAAGTAGAGATAGCAAAACTTGATTTGAAAGCATATCAAGAAATTATTAGATTCTTGTTGTACTTGACATTAAGCAGCATTTCATTTGCGGTTAAATTGTTATCGCAATTTGCCAAAGATCCTCGCAAAGCCTCACGGCGCTTAAAATAATAAAGTACTTAAAAAAACAAACGAAATATACAAAATTAGCATAAAAAAGACGGCTTTATCACTGGTAGGCTTCGTTACTGCAAATTGAGTGCAAGACGTTAGTGATAGAAAATCTCAATCAGGTTTATGTTTCTTATTTGCTTGTGGTTTTATCTTTTGGGAGCCGAAGAAGCAGCAGTTTGTCGCCACATCTAGCGCTGAAGCTGAATATGTTCTTATGTGTTGAATATGTGGTGTTATGGAGGCCACCAAAGAAGCAGGTCTTTGAGATACATTCTTCAAGAATTTGGTTTTATGGATGAAAAAGCCATAACATTATATACAGATTCTCATAGTGGGCAACAAATGGCACATTTGATGGCCATCACGCTAGAACCAAACATATTCACTATCAGTATCACTTTGTACCTGAGGCAGTAGAACAAAAATGAATGATCGCAGACTATCTGCCCACTGAAGAAATGATTGCTGATCCATTAATTAGACCTGTTTCTAACAACAAACATTTTTTTTGTTTTAATAAATTCGGTTTAGTAGCTTAATAAGTTGCGGAGGCGTATTTCATTCTTCTCAATAAGTTTATTGGATAAACAAATGTAAAAGTGTGTTCACTCAATAAAACGCGATCGCTTACACATTAACATCTTAAGCTTTTTTGTATTGTCACACAAAAATGGCTGAGATAAAATTTGTTTTTCAGCTTCTAGTGCACTTTTTTATTTAATATAATTTACTAAATAATTCATTTAATACTGATATTATTTCCTGCACTTTTTAGCAGCTGCTATTGCGGTGACATTTGAGAGCAACAAGCTAGAAGATTTTCGCTTAAGGACCGCGCACGGCAGTGAACTAGTGAAGATTCAATATCACCAGATTTAAACAAAATTATTTTGAAAGATAACTCTTGTTTTCATCTGCCTGGGTACCTACACAAGCAAAACTGAAACGGAAACCAAAGGAAAGCAGTCATACGATCTCCAGAATTATAACGCGTAACGGCAGTGTATCAGTCAAGTTTCAATTTTCACGACCAAGTTTTGCGAGTCGACCATTTGAATAGAAGATGCCAATTAGACAAATGAGCGAGCAAACGTACAGATAATCATTGTAATGCAGACATAAAATGTTGCATTGTTTAAGAATATATCAATTTTTTAGGATCTGCCTTACGCATTTGTATGCATTCCAAAGGCAAAATCCGCGAGCGCTCTTTTCGCTGCGAGGGGTACACGTAAAAGACAAGTAAGAAAAGATAGTCGAAACTTTTATGCTTGTCATCGTTATTCTAAGAAAACTAAAACAAGGAAAAAATAAGTTTTCATAGTCACAATATGGGTTGGCCTGGACGATTTTTAATTTTTTTGTGCAGATACTGCAGGATCATGTATAGAATATACGTACAAATTATTAGAAATGAGCAGAAATCTCAATTTTTTCCTTTAAAAACGAAGATTTCTTCATGTTGGGCATGTCCTTTGAATTCTTTGGCCCATTTCTAATACAAATACACGTGCGAGAATATCCAATGTTCAGCCATACCAACCTGCGGGCGCGAGCCTCTGCCAATGTCTTTATTTTTGCGACCAATAGATTGTTTACCACAGGCATAATACAGACGTTGCTAAACGGACATGCTAAAAACGACTTGGAATATAATATTGATCGAATACATAGTTTATAGTGTCGTTAAATTATTTTTCTGGGTGTTGCCGTCGTCTTAACAAAAAAATCCTTCGACACGGGGTTCATAATACTTTACAAATGACATCGTAAGCTTTGTATCGTCAAAAAAAGAAACTCGGGGATCCGTCCTTCTATCTAAGGAAACAGATGAAGAAAAATTATTGCTTTAGCAAAAGAAAAACAAGAAAGAAGTAAATCAAACAATGGAACAGTGCCAATAACAAACACCACACAGACATAACGACACGCAGACGGGCAAACGTAGCGTAATCAATTCAGAATTTCGAAGTGACCGAGGATACATACACTTTGTAGGGTCTCTAAAGCTTTCTTATGACAAACTGAGTATACCATCCAACGCTCCGTGGTTGATAAAATAAGAGAACCTCGAATAATGCAAAAACATTCTCTCAGTCTCTCACAGAAAATTCAACAAAATCGAAATTGTCCAAGTTACAAGGCACAGGCATATAAACGCACTTAAACAACATTTGTTTGGCATGCTTGAAATGTTACGAGAAACATCAAAATCGTATGCACAAATATGTATAAAGGAATATACATTAAATGCGCGCGTACGAGTTGTAATTGTAGCACTCTAAGCACTTAGCGCGTATGTATGCATTGGTTTTGCAAAAGCCTTCATCCATTTGCGTAGCAACAAATCGCTTAATGTGCTCTTTAATAACAGTCACAAATTTTCACTTTGTATTTTGTAGTTCGTTTCAACGTGCACTGAAAATTTTCGCATGTAAATTGGGAAATATCTGTTTTTACATAAACTAAATAATAAATTGAGAAATCTATAAAAATATTTCACTGATTTACGCTTCAAAAATTCTCGTAATATTTAACCTCAGGTAAAATTATACAAACAAAATGGAAAGCTATTAACCGACGATAATGTGATTTGCGGTTTACCGAAAACCTACTAAGAAATGCCAATGATTACTCAATTACACGAAGATTCAATCTCTGAAGTGTCTCTGTCTGAATTTTAAATTTTATTTTCCAATAATTGTAATATTCAGTCAGTCACGTAGTCCCGACACTTTCCCAGAAGAAAGCAAATTTTTTTACAAAAACAACTCAACCAATCCAATCCAATCCAATTGCTTAACTATTTCACGGTTCCTTTATGAGATTGCTTTAGATTTAATATATTTACCACTTTGCCCTTATTACATTCATTGAATCAAGTTACCTTTCACTAAACCGAAACCTTTAGGTTTAAGGGAACAACGTTTGTGCAATGATATTTTTAAGGAACAAAATAGGGCAGCTCTGTGGTTATCAAATGCGCATTTCCCAACTTCCACCTACGAGGCAACCGCAATGGGTGCAGAAAAAATCGGATTTTAATAAAACCTTCTGGCATAGCACATAAACTACTGGAACTAAGAAGGAGTGATCTTGGCATCTACGCGCTTCATAACTCTCTCAGACACCATCTGAAACACATGGGCATCTCCAATGCTAATTCATGAAGATTCTGCAAAGGGACGATTGACACATCCCACCATATGAGATCATATGTGGCATCACACGCCAAGTATTTAGCGAGCACTTTGCAACGTCCGACACGGCATGGTGCTCCGAAATAAAGAAGGTGGTGGGATTCATAAGAATCCTAAAACTGGAGGGATAGTGACACGGGCGATTGCAATAGATGTTTTAGGTCTGTCTGTTACGGACTGTCCATACAATTAATAATATTAGGTGGTTCCGTGTATTTGATGGGCGACTTCTATAGGTAAAAGTGATAAATAAATGTGCAGTGTGTACATAACGACTAAATTCCCTACATGAAATAAGAGTTTCCCAGTTATATATGAGGCTAATCGCTTGGAGGGCTCAAAATTGCATTTTTGAACTTCATTACTTTTGTTGTTTATTTAAAAAAATCTCATCAAACACGTTCAGAAGCTTGTGGCTGAAGCTTATAACCCAGTTGTCGGTTTTGTTTTCAACGATTTAAAGGAGATACGAATCGACTGAAAAACTTTTGGCTGTTTGTTGCAACAGATGTCAAGGATACAGTTTTGCCACTCGAATGAGAAGTTCGGTCCCAGCGTACTCGCCAGACATGGCGCCTTGTTCAGATCGGCACAGCCTGATTGGCATGCAGCTCCGCAAAATTGAAGAAGAAGAATGGGCCGATGATTGGATCGTTGCCTAACCAATATAAGTTCTTTAGACACGATGTCGCCATTTTGCCAAAAATGTTGTAAAATGTGCTAGAAAATGTTGCAAAATATTTTGATTAATATACAATTTTTGCCAATAAATGCTTTTTTCAAGTGAAAAAACGATCAAAATACATGCAACTACTTAGTAATAATCTACGAGGCTTATAAGCTTAGCTATTAGAAACAGCATATGCTAAACTAACAGTATAGCGACATAATATCCCTCTTTTCGCTTATGCTCACTAGTTAGTGTTAGTGTTGTAACAAAAAACTTCGTACCTCATAATCTTCGATTAAAACCATTATTAATTAGCGGTTAGATGACGTGAGGTTATTACAGCCCAGCTGGGTGCTACTAACATTTGCTCGATGCATTTGCAATATGGCGCATTCCTAACACCCTCACTTTTAGCATTGCGTCTTTTTTTTTTTTGGCTCAATTGCTAGTATTTTTTAGTGACGAACAACTTTGATTGCAGCAAGTCGAAGTACATTACATGTAACTTATCCCCTCAAATGGGACCACTATGGATATTGAGCAGTATTATGGTTTGTCTAGTTTACTTCGCGATTATTTATGATTTGGATATTCCAAAACGCAATGTTGTGTACTCTTTAGGTGTTGTTTATTGCGCTTATACATAAAAGCCCACGATACATAGATGGACAGAGTTAAAAGAAGCATTCAAGACAATTTCAAAAACGGTATCCTGCTGTTTGGTGGATATTTTAGAGTTTGCGGTGAAGCCATTCCCAGAATATCGTAGACCGAGAAATTTTGCTATAAGGGTGTTTGCACGCGATATACACAAGTGTATTAGTTTACATATGCAGTAAGAAGGGAAAATCATAATATTTGATGCCGACGGCAACACATATATAGATTTCCAATTATTTTTTTAAATGCGCTTAGGCTTACTGCGCACTGATATCAGAGAAGAACTGGGAAGTGGATGTTGTGAGCTGTAAGCAAAAGTTTCTTTCTTATTGTGAAAATGCTTGTGAGCTAATTCCCATTTATGCATTAATGAATATGTGCATAAGCTAAAATGGTTAATTTTCTTTAATGTATTTTTACATCAAGAATCTATTTCAGTTTTTCGGAGCGTACGGTACATTCGTGCAATAGAACAGCAAAATAGTGTAGATATTACATGGGGCGTCAGGTGGATTTTTTAATACTCCTGCGTTAGGTCTAAATATTTATTTGTTATAATTCATGCTTGGTGTTGAGAAAAGCGTGATGCACTTTTTTCCAAAACAAATGTGTTAGCACGATAAGGAATCATTCAGCTCTCCCGAAATTGATAACAACTTTACCAGGTCTTCTGAGAGATTTATCCAAGTCAAGTATGTAACGAAGTTGTTAAGCAAATTAAATAATTTGACATCTTTCATGGAAATATTTTCGCATAAGAACAAATCTTTACTAGCCTGCGTAACTTAGTGTATTCTCGCATCCTTATTAACACCTCGAATATGCTTTATGTAAGCCGCTAGTAAATATCTTTAATTTTCCCCTTTCGACAAAATTCGCGCTTGGGAAAAATGGCCTGTGTAAAACCGTTTCACAGAAGTAGTAGTCCGTCATCCATTAGGAACTACAGGCGCATTGCTGAATTGGATGTAACGCTAAGATTATTTGAGCCTTTTGTTACTAACTGTTTGATCCGCTCCGTTGTCTCACTTCAGCATGGGCTTTGCTCAGGCAAATTTATTGTAGCAAATTTCTTACAAAGCTTTTGCCCCATTGTCGAGGAGATTTCTAGGTGCAGCCAAGCTAATGTTACATTCACAGACTTCAGTAAAATATTTGATATGTGTTAATTATGGCCTCGTTATCCTTAATTTATCAAAATGCATGCATTTGATGGCGAATTCAAGTGGTTTTCATCATATTTAAATAATCGCAGGCAAAGATTAATAATTAAATTAAATGCGATCCACCGGAGAGACCGAGTAGGCAAAGAGTCTCGACTAACGACTCAATGATCGTGAGTTCAAATCTCAAGTGCAATAGAGTTTTCAAAAAAGCCAATAGCTTTAGATGCTATTCCTTTAAGACTTTCGTCCTAGCATTTTTTTCTCGGAATAAATTAATAGTAATAATAATAACAATAATAACAATAAATTTAATGTGCAGGCGAATTCGCTTTTCTATGCCTACGTCTGTGTTCCAATTAAACTTTTTCAATGGCTGGTTTTTCGATACCGCACTTTACTTTAAGAGAAAATTTCTTTAAAAAAGTTAAAGGTTGTTAGGCTGCCTATTTATACATATGCATTCATATGCAATGTATATGAATGAATATACAAACAGCACATTGGAGCTTTGCAATTGTATCGGCCTTGGTGTGGTTTTAAATATTAAATTATAATTTATATGTTATTATATATATTATAATATATATTAGATATTTCCGCGATTCTACGGGTAAAAAAAATGCAACATATATCTAATAATTATAAACCCTATTTTGTGATTTGTGTGAGGACGCGCAATAAGAACTAAATAAAAGTTCTCACGTTTTCCAATAAGCGCAAAAGCACTTTGGCCTATGTTGGAGGAATCATATAGTCAGCTTTTTATTTTTGTAGTTTTGCAAGTTAGACCAGATTTTTGGAATAAACCGATTCGTTTTTAAGTGTGTATAACTCAATCAAACAATCACACTGGTTAGCTTCTATTTCATTTTTTTATGCCTAACAATAAACGATTTCCGACCTTGTTGGCGTAAAAAATCAAACTCGATGCATTAGAAAATTCACTCATCTACACTACCATTTCTACACCAGAAAGCTTATAGAACATCACTTGCATTGAATGCGGTATTTTAAAGTTTGGAAAGTGTTTTTTGCGAAAAATGGACTAAAGTTTTGTTTTTTTGCACATTGTCACATGGGTAACTAACGTTTTGTATTTGCAAAACGAATCACTTGATAAAAAGTCCCCGTTTTTTTTTTTTTGTAAGGGCTTTCTGTACGCAATTTGAAACCACGCTCGAACAAATTTCACAACACGTACCACAACTAAGTCAACAAATTTTCTCTTTTACTTGATCGAAAATCATACCATAAAAAGAAGAAAAATGTATTTATTTAATTTAAATTGATTTTTCATAGTATGGAAACAAACATGTTATTTATTTATTTAAAAAGAACCAGTGGAAAACAGCAAATATGTGTATATTCATTTTCGAAAATAATTGAGTGAGGCATTTCTAAAATATTGCTGGAGGGAAATCGTAAAAAACCAAATTTAAAAACCAGCGGAAAACTATATACATTTCTTTCCATATTATAAGGAAAGTCTGAAAATAAAAAAAATAAAATCAATGATAAATATCGTCAATAATAACATACAGTAACGTGTAAAGGAAAAGTTCGCATTGAATTCAAGGGAATATAAGGAAAGAGAAACGCTCTTGGCGGCACCTATATCTTGACCGTTTTAAAATCTGAAACGGTTATCTAGCGTCCGCTTAGCTGGCGTCGCAAAGTAATAGCGAAAGAGTCCTTTCAATTACCAATATCGGCAACAATTACGTCCTTGCTGAGAAGAACAAATTTTGGAGAAGAAAAACTTCAACGGTAATCTCAATAACAAGGGTGCGCTGTGCTCACTTACACAAAATGGATAAGAAAAGTACAAAATTTTCAAAATTTTTTCAATAGATTATAAAACAACACTAATCTTAATTTAATTCAATTTAATTTAGGTTTAATTTAATTAATTTACATTGTGAAATTGTAAACTGTCCCTTCAAACAAATTCATACACATTCAAATACAAGCGAGGCTTGTCACCTCAAGATAGAAACGTTACAGATAATTATACATCACTCATTAACTTAACACCTTTTAATAGTTCACCGCTACTAAATCCTTTCGATAGCTGCAATATGGAACCATTGATTGAAACAGCTGTGCTGAAGCGTGTGTCGTCCGCGCCGAGAAACAATTCAACAAGAAACACATCACAGCGGAAGACAAAAAGTATAACTACGTCGTAGTAGCTCTTCCACAGCGCATAATTCTCACAGTACTGGATTTTATACAAATTGGACCCAACACAAGCAAATACACTGTATTTAAAAGGTCTTAATAGAGAAACAATTCCCTAGCGAGAGTAAGAAGTTGGGCCAGATATTATTTCACTCCGAAATAGAAGACAGAAAGCCGTACGAACTTTACAGGACACTCTTCTCCCCGGTGCAAACTTTTCTGGATCAGAAAATTGCCAATAAATTCAAATGCCAGCTCAAGGCATTTGCCTGCTGAGGAACTAATAAAGATTGTGGACAATATTTGGGAAGTACTCCAAGGAAATGAAATTGCACCACTTACACACAACAGCAACATCCCGCAAACATTCCAAAACTTACAACAATCACAACAACACTATGCGAGAGTTTTTACAAGTTATGTTTGGCAGTTGATGCGATAAAGAAACGGATGGACGATAGGGAATATCTAAATTACAGACAATCCTGCACTCCTTGTGAAAATGGGTCGCCCTCCCGATTTAGGTTTTCCTTGCGACATCAGTCGTCTACTATGAATAACCCGAACTGGCTTTGCAAGTGCCATTACCTTTTCGGATGGGAAGGCAGAAAGAAATCCGTGCAATTTCCAGCAAGAGATAAGAACTGACACGACAAGCTAAAGGAACCTAATGTGGCGGCGGCGGGCAATGGGTGTCTTAATGTCCGTTCATGTCGTCTCTTCTTTCGCGATAAAAACCATATAATTTTTTTAATTGATAGCGGCGCGGAAGTTTCTTTGCTTTCGGCGAATAGATTTGCTTACAACGAAAAGGCGTCAGATATTATTTTCGCTGCAGCTAATGGAAGAAACATTAGAACATGCGGAAAAAAACTGCTTAATGGCAACTTGGGTCTACGTAGAGATTCCCTTTTCACATTTATTATAGCGGATATTCCCAAAGCTAACATTGGAGCTGCATTTTTGGGGGAATTCGTTGTACTGGTTGATGTTAAACGAAAACAATTAGTTGATCCATTAATAAGTTTACTCACTGTTTAATGCAACATTCCAAGTTAACTCTTACAGTCGGTGCACCGAACATGGCGGTCGGGGGTGTGTTGGAACAAACCTATTCCAATAAAACAGAGCCAATACCATTTTTCTCAAAGAACGAAGTCCATCTAAATCCAAGTATCGATCGAGAATAGCTCTCAATCTATTTGATAATCAAACATTTCAGACAGTTTGTGGAACGAAGACAAGTTACGCCAGTTACTGACCACAAGCCACTTGTCAACGCGTTAGATTTTGACCCTGACCACAGTCCGAGGTAGACAAGGCACCTCGCGTACATTGCATAATTCGCCGGCATATGAAAGGTGAATCCACACACATTGCCTAGAGCTTACGAGGTTGAGATTCTGGGCCACGCTTACTTAAGCTTTCAGATGGTGCACGAAGAGCATCAACGTCAGATCTCAAGCAACCAATTAAACGTAAATCAAATGAAAACCTAAATTAAACCTAAATCAACCTAAAACAAATGAAAGTTCTATCAATAAAATATGGTGTGAATTGCCAGGAAAATACCAAGACCTTGTCTTCTTGTTTACTTCGAATAACTCTTTATTATTTATAGCGAAATCAATTATTTCCTAACTTCCGACAAGCATCATTGCACTTTTCGTTTCTATGTTCTCAACATATTTCATAGCCTCTCAGTGTAGTTATCACTTGAAGTCAATCTAAATGTCTTAAAACTCTTCTCTGACATCGTGCACGGCAGTCAGTTGTTTATGAAATAATTTCTGCACTGAATAAAAACTGCATTGCTCTTGTCGTCTCATGTGCATGTGCACGTGACCGTTCAGTGCTCTTAGTACTGCCAAGGAGTTTGCAAAGAGTGATAAGCCGGATTGTATTTGAAACAAAACCAAGTAAGCAAATTATATTCAGCAGTCAATTTTTTATACCCACCACCGTTATCTTATTTTTATAGAATAATGTTGTGAAAACTTATATAGTGCATCTGTTGTAGCTTATGAGCATCAAGAAAGAGGGAGGAAAAGCAAAAGTGTTCACTGTTTTCTTTACATACGAATGTGGGCGTTGTTGGCAAGTTCTTTGAAAAGCTTTGGTCATTTTCAAATTCTATTTTAAGTTCATAGGCGATATCCTAATTTTTGCGAACGGGAGCATGTTTACTACACATACTACACAATTGGACAGACGACAGACATGCTTAGGTGCGCTCCGAAGAACTTATATACTTTATGGGGTTGAAGCTTGTTTGTACGCGTTATAAAGGTATTGAAAAAAAAATTAAAATTTGAAAAACTGTAATATCAGATAGGCGTGATTAATATTTGTACGGGTATTATGGTATGTCGCTTAGAATATGCTTTCAAATTTTTGTACATTTATATGCTGTAGTTTAGGAGTAATGATTAAAATGATTCGTTGTATAAAACAGAGGTGTTCTCACTTTATGTAATAATGTAGGCGTATTCTTCGAACGACTTGGCCGAAGTTTCATTTTTTGCAGTCAGGTGAATGTTTACAACAAACACAACACTGAAGGAAAGACGCACATGCTTAAGTCGATTTGGATGTCGATGCTGATCAAGAATATATATACTTTGTAGGGCTTCGGAAGATTCTTTCCAGTCGTCGCAAACGTTTTGACAAAATGAATATACCCCCATCCTTCGGTGGATACGAAAATAGGTAAGTAAAACAAGGCAAGAACTTATATGTATAAGGCGCACATTTACGAACTTTAGATTACGTTGTATTTACTTTTCAATATTGTCTTTATTTTTTTTTTAATACAAAAAAACCAGAATTGAGTTTAATATCCAGTCCAATTTCCAAAAAAAAAGAATGTTACCACTTTTTTGTTGAGGTATAGGACATACATAGCATTTTATTACTTAATATCTATGTTAAAACAGCCGATTTGCACACCCATTCAAGGCGGTGAAATTATATTAATAAATAGTATACTTTACTAAATGCATAAGAGACAAGGAAATAAAAATAAAGAAAATCCAAACGAAAAACCATTAAAGCACATGGAATTATCGCTCACTTCACATAACCGTTATAGAGCTTAAAGGGAAAATTTTATGTGAGAAGTAAAAATGGCTTTAGTTGGTCTGCTAGGTTCTGCTAGATATGTAATTACATCACCACAATTACCACCATTTCAGTAATTTTTTTCGAGCAATTAACATAGAAACATTTTTCATTTATGTTAATTTTTGCTAGAAATTGAATTAAAGCATCCCAAGCATCCCCGACGTTGATGATTCTTTTGCATGTACGACAAGAAATTATTTAAGCACAACGAAACTAAAACTCCTGGAAAAAACGTGTAAGAATTAATTAAACTAAACAAAGCTCGGTCAGTGCAAGCAAAAGTAACCGAAAAGTATACCACAAATGTAACAAAGGAAATGGTAAACAAGCAAAATAGAAAGGAAGAGAATGTACATTTACTTTGGATAGAGTATTACGCGATTATGTATGTGTATATGATATATATGAAATGTTTTCCTAATAACTCTGAATAATCAACAACAAAAACGAAAAACAAGTGAGAATACTACAGTCGGGCAAGGCGTACCATTAAATACCCTACACCACTTCGCCTAAAACAGGTATCAGGCGCACAGACGGATAGGCAGGCTTAGATCGCTTCTGAAAATGATTCTGACTGCTATAATAAAAGGTATGTCTAAAAGGCTTCTAAAGCCCTTCTGGGTTTTACATATGCCCGTAAAAATCTAATATACCATAGTGATGCAGAGTATAAAGATATTTTCTTGTCCCCTCAAGTTTGGAACGGCGGAGAGTATTTTATAACAAACGGTTCTACAACTAAAATATATGAAAACATATCTTCCTTACCGAAAATATACAGCAAATATTTTTTTATATCCAAGTAGCGTAATAAAGCCGAAAGCTTGATCGCCGAAGCGATGATCGCTAGCTAGCATTCATTCATTCAACCGTACATATTGCACGCACTATGTATAAAAGTTTAATACGATTTATTGGCTGTTTCTAAATAATTCTGTTAACTAAAAACATGTTTCCATATTTGATTTCATTTATATACAACTTTTGAAAATAATTCCACTACTACTTTAAAACCATAATATATGAAAAGGGTAAAAATTATTGTTTTATGCGCATTAACTTCAAGGCACGACCATAATTAAGTAAATTGAAGAAATTTTCATCTTTTGGACGTTCGTTTATGAGTTCAAGACATCATGTATATGGTCAGACCATTAAAGGAGGTCTCTATTTTACTCACTTGAGCGTTTTTCTGATCCCACACTGCGTTTCCATCCACTCACACATTCAACTGCCAATAAAACCAGGTTTACTCTAGAGTTTATGAGAGATGGTTACATGAATTTGATGACCCTTTTACAGCCTATTTATTACGTTCATTAGGCCAATATTGTGTCAATGGACAATGGACAACATGCATTTGATATTGACCTGATGGAGTGAATCAATTTTATTAATCCGCAGTGCAAGTCAAGGCACAATATCTTTCTTAACTTTGTGTTCTCATCGCTTGTATGAATTATTTACCACCTTTTAGGATGCTTTTAGGAACAGTAATGATTGCTATCGTTTAGTCTCCTTTCCCGATTTGAGCTAAATCAAGATGCCAATAATCCAATACACCATTTTTTCCTTCATTAATAATATAATATAATGCTCACGCGTAGTTACAATACGTAATATAAGTAATTCTGATGACTCTTTCAAGAGCAAGTAAGCAACTGAAGTTTTGTCTTACCTCGTCATATGACATTGGCTCTTCACTGAAAAGGAAAGCACCCGCCAGCACTGTAGAAAAACTGTCTCCTATCTTGGATACAAATCTTTTAAAGACTGAAATAAATGGGAGAACACACCAGTGAATTTTGTTTGCATACCAGCGCTTATTTTGAATTTTGGCAATGCCGACTATTACAGACCGTACCCCTAATTGTTTACATATAACTGCCTATTTTGGATAGTCATTATATAGGGAATGCTCGAAAAAGTGCACCGACCTAATTCGTTTTTAACAGCTTCCGTGCTTGCATCAATGTACCAAATTCCATCAAAATATCTCTCAAAAATTGCGATTTGCAGCTTGGGCACAAATTTTTAATGGATAGACATAGACTGACGGACGGACAGACTTAGAAATGAGAATTATTCGAAGTCGATCAGTATCATGAAAGGTAACCTTTACCATAAGTGATCTGGTAGTTCTAGTGGGGTCTAAGAACATTGAAAAAAGACAGATATACCTTTTCTTTTGGAAAATCCTAAAAAGATCATGATTTTTTGTATTCTGTCGTTGCTCAGTGGTAAAGCATCACTTGTAACCATTCTTCGTAAAGTGATCGTTGTATTACATGGAATCCGCACATGCAAGAAATAAATAGAAAAAGACTTTTTAGGGATTAAAAATGAAAGATGAACAAATGGTAAATAGCATTGTTCAAAAATCAAGGGGAACGTAAAAAAAACTGATGTGAATGAGAGCATTGATGCTCTTGGTAGAATAGCAAAGTTTCTTTTGCTTTTTATACCCTACGCCAAGATACATTAAATTTGGGCGGATGCATGCAACATTTGAAACGACTTGAGATAGAAACATCGTTTCTTATACCAATCAATTTGGAATCAGTTATTCCATCGACCTCTGTCTATCTTGTTCATTTATGCTCAGCAAACAAGTTGCAAGTTTGGAGATATTTTGATAAAATTTGGTACACTGACGTGCTTTGCCTCAACGACGAACACTATTGAAAATGGTTCCGATCGCACCAGTTTTTCGATCACTCCCCATTTAGACGCCAATTTTCCTAAGGTTGTTATATAAATAACTGTACTAAGCGAAGTGCTATAGAATATTCAATGGTGGGCTGAGTCCCACTATAGTGTTTCCCTTTGTTTGTTTTGAATTATCATTTAAAAGGTTTCGGAAATATTATGCGTGCTACTGTAGTGGGTATTTACTGTACAAATACTTACCCTTAAAATATGTTTTACAAGAGATAAAATAATCCACTTTGATACCAAGCCTATTATTTAAATACAATATGTGCATAAATTTCGTAAGCTCATGCAGGCGTGATCTCTTGCATGCAACCAAGCACAAGCATTTGTTGTTGTTGAAGTCTTCAGTTGAACTTGAAATATTGTAAAAAAATATAAAATTGGTGTTATATTCGGAAAGGATTGCTACGGAGCTACGTGACGTGATGTGCTCGTTTGACTCTAACTGTCTTTCCGTCTCTATGATTGCCAATATGACTCGGCAAGAGACGGTCCCTATGCTATGTAAGGCGGGTTTAACGCCTAGTCTCTTGAAATGTTGATTGTGGCGTCAGTGAATCTACCTTGAGCGAAAAATAAATTGTTATTTTAGCTTTTAATACTTTCGGCCAAGAAAAGTAGTATTGCGGACCATAGTGAAGCGCCAGAATATTGTACAAAATTACAGAATTCATAAGATTAACGTTAAACGTTAAACACGTTTCATTGGAATAGATACGCAGAATAAATATTATGCAAGCCATGTATATTTAAACATCAGCCAAGTCTGTTTAAATATTATTGTTATTATTATTATAATTTTAGACTAATGAAATAAATCCTTAGACTGAACAAAAAAGACCTTGAGCACTAGCAACACAGGCTATCGGCTCTAATTTATAAAATTACATTAGATATTGAGCCTAGTAGTTTTAATAAA